>JBBWSL010000107.1:0-183321 GCA_038088545.1 Diaporthe humulicola
GGTTATAACTATTAAAATAAACTATAAGTATAGGAAGATATCCCTAATAAGTTATTATAAGTATTTAAAAACTAGAATATTAGTTATTTAAGTATAATTATTATTATTTTCCTTATATTAAGTATATTATTAAGGGACTAGATTCTAAATTAGTATTTTTACTAATATATATAAGTTATAAGTTTTAATATTATTTAGGGGTTTTTAATAGTTATTTTTAATATTAAATTATTTATTTTTTAATAATAATTTAAATAATATAAGTATTATCTATATAATTATAATACCTATTTAAATATAGGGATATAAACCCTAATATAAGATATAGTACTCTAAAGATAGGCTAGCTATAGCCTTATAAAAATAGGCTAGGATATCTATTTATTATAATAGCCCCTATAGGTAGTTCTAGCTATTAAAACTTATATATCCATAATAGGCTTATTAAGGTATATTAAATAATACTATTTATAACTATTTAAACCTAATATTTATAAAATTATAATAGAGTATTAAATAGGCCTGCTATACCTTCTCTATAGTACTATTATTACTACTTTTATTTCTATTATTACTACTTTTTCTCTTTTATATAACTTTTTATTTAAGTTATAATAATAAATAATTTATTAATTTTTATAGTATAATAGTTAATATACTTATAAAAATAATAAAAAATAGTAATTTAATTCTACCTTAGGATTTTAAATATTTAAATTATATCTTCCCCTTAAAGGGTAAGGCTTAAATATTTTTTTTACCACTTTTTCTTATATAATAACCCCTAATTTTTTTATATATATTATATAGCCCTTATCTTCCTTTATAATTTAATATTATAAGCTTACTAGTATACCTAAAATTAAGCCTATTAATATTATAAAAAGCCCTATATAGTAGTATATAATAGCTTAGTATAAGTATTCTTAAAGCTAGTTATTAAGAGTACCCTAACTCCTATATATTATAATATTATAAGTAATTTTTTTAAATAGGCTATAATAGTAAATATTTATATATTAAAAGTAATAAATTTATATTATAATTACTTTTTTTATATAATTATACTATATAGTATAATAGGTATTATAATACTACTATACTATATCCTAGCTACCTACCTTAGCTAACTATATAATATATAATACCCTTACTATTATACTAGCTATAGTGTAATAGCTATATAGAAATTCCACTATATAATTTTTATAATAAATACTTTTAAGGCTACTCTTTCTAATAATACTACCTATAATAGCCTTAAAACTTAATTACGGGTACTAAGGGAGGATAATAGTAAGTATAGGTATATATATATATAAGTATATTATATTCTGGGTAGGCTAGTAGGGCCCTAAGGTAGTTACCGTTAGCTAATATACCTAAGGTAATATTAAGCCCTTATATTATAATAACTTTATAATTATAGCCTATATAGGAATTCTAACTAAATAGGATTAATTACCTTATTAAGCTTTATTTAGTATTGTATTTGTATTATTATAGACTTATGGGGATAGTGTATACTATAGTAGTTTATAAGACCTTTACCCTAGGGCCCGTTAGGAAGGGGTTAGGGTAAATAGCGGGGTAAATTACGTATAAACTACCTAAATAGCCCTGCGATATTTGCTAGATAATAAAGCCACCCTTAGATTAGGCCTGGAATTGTGGGAAGAGTCCCGCTTTCTGAGATGGAGTATTGCTGGAAGTGGGGTAACCTTGTGAGCCCGTCAGTATGGCCGCATCCTACTGTGTACGAGGCAGACACTCGTGAGACTTGGCAGGAATGGTGAGCGAGCTGCAGGGCCGTGCCAGGATTGGAACACCTGTCTGTGATGCGGTCCGCAACTGCTGCTTTTATGATTGCTATGTCCCCCCCCCCCCCCCCACTACACCATCAGTCTTATAAAACCTTTCCTAACTACTAATTAGTAGTTCAGTAGTTCAGTTCCAGTAAAGATTTGTACTTGTAGGAATGTGCCTGTGGCCAATGGTTTTGGCTAGCCGCTGTGATGACACTTGGGCTTCACAGCACATCGGCTCGAAGTGTGCACCAAATTAGGTGGATTTCACGAGTAGGCTGGCCCAAGGAAAAGAAGGAATAAAGGAATTCCCTGCATGGGCCTTTGGGGCTGCAAGGTGTAGGCCTTCAGTACCACAAGTTTGGCTCCCACTACACTGAGAGTGCAATATACGCAGTGGGCCACCCTGACTGCAATTACTGACTTCATTCACTGTGGCACCAGCGCCCAACGCCCTCTAGAATTTCAACCTTTACCCTGGGATCCCTTCAAGACCCTTCCTTCCCTTAGATAGAAGGTACCGCCGACTTAACTTCAATTGTTGTGTTGGTAACATTTGCCTTGTCTCTGAATCCCCTCTCGTGACATTCACCACATGCGTTAGGGGCAACCAAAGAGCAGATCCACAGGTACCCAAAGGAGATTTACAGCAGCCAGGAACGAGTTTCAGTCATATACAAAAGGTTTTTGCTGACAAATCAGCGGGGATAACTCAGTTGGGAGAGTGCCAGACTGAAGATAACTTCAGCTTGACATCTGGAAGTCGGCGATTCGATCTCGCCTCACCGCATCTTCTTTTCTTTTTTGCTGTTTTGATCGTGTATTTGTCAGGGCTGTGTGGGCCGAATCGCACGCAGGGCCCACTGGGCCCACTCACACAGGTTATCTTATCAACGCAACTGGCCTCAACTATTTCGAGGCCATTCTGTAGATGCTCTTCCTTTCCCTTTCTTTCTGTTGGGCAATTACAGTTGTGAATCAATAAGGTAATAAATACTTCACAGTCAACTTTTGACCTTATGGCCATAAGATACGAGGTCTGTCTCAGTATTACCGTAGAGCTTTTTTCTTAAAGAACACAATTCTTTAATTCTTACTTATCACAGAAACACCTATTTTGTATAAGTGACAGGCTGTGGAAATACAAGATCTTCTTTTTGAAATATAGGGGGCTGAGATCGATTAAATACTTCTTTCTACCATTGATGGTTGCGATATGTTGATACTTCGAGGCGGGCATTGACGAGCTACAGTGGGTGTAGTTCCAATGTTTTTCAGCCATAGAACGCACAGTAAATTGGAACATAAGAAGAGCTGGTTAAATAAAAGAATGATCTCATAACTTCTAACAAGTAAATACTAACAGCTTATAGTTCGTTGCATCTTGGGCAGTTTATCAGTAATAGCCAACCAAGTATACTATTCAACTCCTAATGTAGCTGATAATAGTGAATTGTCCTAATGGCAGTGTGGTCTCAATGATATCCCCAGAGAAATCTCAGGGAAATCTCAAGGAAGTCCTTAGAAAATCTAGAGTCTGGACAAATTTCTGAAAAGATGTTGGAGTGAAACCTCTCTTCAAGCAAATACAATACATCTGTCTCCCCATCAACCTGGTCCTCCTTTCTCCGCTATATTGAGGCCTTCTTTCTCTAGGATTTTGCAGCTGTTTAATACCATAGACCACAGCAAGGTGCTGCTTCATTTGATTTGCATCCATTGCCTCTCCCGTTGGAGTTGACGAAGGCTCAAGGGTCTAACCCTGAGGTGTGGCACCATTGTGCGTCAGCAGTGCAGTAAACAACGAGCTCTGTGGGTCGACGCGTGCCGACCGCGACCTCATCATGAGCGATGCCAACCCGGGGCGAATGTGGTATCAGAAAAGGTCAAGCGACACACGAGAGGCACCGCGAATTTCGTAATGCCAGGAACACAGCCAAGGGCAACGAAGCGAAAGGCAGGAAATAACCTCGGGGGCTCCAGAACGAACGGTACAGCCAAGCTCCAGCGCACGACGCTGGATGCGTTCTTTGCTCCAAGGCAGACGGGACCTGGCATTACTGCTGGGAGAGATGCCACAGCAAAAGAAACGTTGTCCAAGAGTTCAACAGCGCAGAGCTTGATTGGGAGGCGCGATGTTGGTCTCAGCGCTGAGCAAGAAAAGGTGTTGCGGATGGTCGTGGATGATGAGGCGAGCATATTCTTCACGGGCTCAGCAGGTTAGTTGCATGTCTGCTTGGGAACATATTGGAAGTAGCATTTATTTGTATCATGATGCTGATCTTCGCGCAGGCACGGGCAAATCTTTACTTTTGAGGGCTATCATACAGGCTCTCAGGGAGAAATATGCCAACAAGACAGAATCTCTGGCTATTTGCGCAAGTACTGGCATGGCTGCACAGAATATTGGTGGTTTGTTTCTTGGGAATTCTCCATTTCTGATTGATATGGTACTAAAAATATCGAATTATAGGGACAACATTACACGCCTGGGGTGCGATCACTCCAGGCGTCTTTGACGTGGAGAAGCAAATCAGTTACATCAAGACATGCAGGCCTGCCCATCGGCGATGGAAGACAGTCAAGGTTCTTGTCATAGATGAGGGTATGTTGGGATGATTCTGCCCACAGCTTAGCTCTCTCGGCTTTTATTAATGCACCATACCGCAGTATCCATGGTTGATGGCCAGCTTTTCAACCTCCTAGCCGCTCTCTCCGCAACACTGCGTAGGAAGACAAACAGGCCATTCGGAGGGATCCAGGCAAGTTAATCAAGAAATGTGCAATTTTTAAATCCGCATACTGACAGCCACAAGATTGTTGTCACGGGTGACTTCTTCCAGCTGCCACCGGTCACCCAGGGTGGAAGGGATGTGTTCTTTGCATTCCAAAGTGATGCATGGAAGGAAAGCATTGAGCGTACCGTGACACTCACGCAAGTCTTTCGTCAGAAGGATAGTGGTAAGTGTTTAACGGAAAGAGGACAAATTTTCTAAGAGAATACTCACGCCAATTCCAATCGCAGACTTCGTCAATCTGCTCAACGAGCTCCGCCGCGGCGAGATCCCCTCAGCCACGCAGAGAGTCCTGGCCGGCCTGTCCAGACCCCTCCCACAAGACGACGGCCTCCTCCCAACACAGCTGTTCCCCCTGCGCACCGAAGTCGACCGCGCCAACGCGTCCCGCCTCGCCGCCCTCGGCGGGCCCGCGCGCGCATTCGTGGCACGGGACTCGGGGTCCGCGGAGCAGGGCAAGAAACAGCGGCTGCTCGAGAACATGATGGCGGTCGGGACGCTCGAGCTCAAGCGTGACGCGCAGGTGATGCTGGTCAAGAATTTTAGCGAGACCCTCGTCAACGGCAGCGTGGGCAGGGTGCTGGAATTTTGCCCGCCGGCGGATGGGAGTAACAACAAGAAGTCCCACCAGGGTGGCGGTGATGTTGAGTTGTTGCCACTGGTTGAGTTCAGCACGTTCCGGGGCAAGGAGACGCTGCTTGTGTCTCGTGACGAGTTCCGGGCTGAGGACAGCGACGGCAAGTTGCTCGCGAGGCGGGTACAGGTATGTGTGATTCCTGCATCAGTCACTACACTCTGAGCCTCGGGTTTCCGCTGACTCTGGTTTTTCATGTCATATTCAGATCCCGCTCGTCTTGGCCTGGGCTGTGTCAATCCACAAGGCACAAGGCCAGACGATCCAGCGCGTCAAGGTTGATCTAAGCAAGGTGTTTGAAAAAGGTAGGAGGCACAATGGCCGCCTGTTTTTGGATATGAATCATGCAGCTAATCTTTCTAACGTGCAGGTCAAAGCTATGTGGCGTTGTCCCGAGCCGCCAGCATGGAAGGGCTCCAAGTCATCGGGTTTGATGCTAGGAGGGTCAAGGCACATCCTCAGGTTGTAGAGTGGAGCAGGAGCTTGGAGTCGGCGTCATGAGCCCAACCATGATTTTCCATTTCGTGAATATCTGAGGATAAGAATAATTTTAGATGTCCGATAGATCGATGTCTGTTCCCTCCTGCCCTGAACTGGAACAACACTATATTGTTCCTGGCCATGGGGGCATCAAGGGTTAGAGCCCCCCTCAAATGAGGTGGGGGGGGCTTGGCCTTCGCCAGCCACGCTTCGTAATCAGGGTTATGAACTCACCAATAGCGTGTAACAGAAAATGCAACGGCGCTGCTGCCTGGCGCCGCAAAGAGGGCTCCCGCAAGCTGGATGCCTTAGGCTTCGCCAGCTGGCTCCTCTCTGCTGTCTGAGCCTCGATATTCTTCCTTTCACTGACAGTTTCACTGACGGAGACATTCCATTTGAGTCACTGAGACGAACAAGACCTCCAGGCAGAAACTTTTCCAGGGTTAGGCTGCAGCTCATTGGCTCTTTGTCCTGCCGCCAGACGAAGCACATCCGGGCCGTCTGCCGTCTCTGATGCGCTGCTGACAGCATGAAAACCTGCAGTCACACACTCACTCAGAGGGTTTCGCTTGAGCAGTTCCGTTTCTCCTTCTTCTGAGACTGTGCATCCCTTCAAACGGTCGATTGGGTGACTATAAAAAACGCCTGTGTTCATCGCTGCAGCCACTCGACCAACCATCCTACATACCAACCACCAACCACCAACCACCAACCACCATCACCACCACCACAGGTCACGCCACCAACCTCACTGCGCTTCTTTCACAAACATCGCCACATCTGACCTTCTGAATCTCAATCACCAGGTTAATTCAGTCAAGCCTGGTTAGTTGACCACGTCCATACATCATGGAGGCTACTCACAACCAGGAGTATCGTGTTCGCGACCTGCCCACGCGATCAATCACGCTTTTCCCTACGCGCGCTCAGGTCGTGCGGGACATCCGAAATGTCATCCTCAAGGTATGCAAACGCTGAGCTCTGCCCTCGATCCCGCCGTCTTCTCCAAGTGTTGTCCACCGCTAACTCCATTTCTAGCCTGGGCTGAACCAGATTTCCGTCGTCGGGTTGACTCCCACCGTCGATGAGCACTCTATCAAGGTAGAAGGCACTGGTTCCGCAGTCATCTCCGACATCTCAGTCGAGCTGCTGGAGAACACGGATATCTTTGAGGAGATCTACCCTGAATCTGACAAGGAGGACACGGATGAGTCAGGTGATGAGGGCGATCAGGACAATTCGACAAAGGAGTCCGACGATGACGCTCTGACCCCCACCAAGACGGAATTGAAGGCGGTGCAGGAGAAGATTGTGGCCATGTTCGATGATATCAAGCGGGAAGACGAGGTTATCTCGAGAGCAGAGAAGCGTTTGGTCCTGCTCGAGGAGTACGGGAAGAAATTTGAGCCCAAGTCTGGAGCAGACGTTGGCGAGATCGTGGATGTCTACGACGCGCAGCGGCGCAAGACCTTCCAGGATCACATTGATGGAACTATTCGCAAGCGCAAACTCCAGGCTGAGGTCTCCGACTTGCAGAAGACGGAGGACAAGCTCAAGACCCGGGTACAAAAGGAGGACAAGAAGCGCAACAAGGCCGCCATCAAGAAAACTGAGGCCAAGCGCAAGAAGGATCGGATCGTAGCCGCCCGCCTCCAGAAGAAGCAGGCAGGTAAGGTGCGCATTCGCCAGGAGCAGCGGAAGTTCTGGCCGCGTTCTTGCTATACTGTTCGCATCACTCTTGACGCAACTCACTACACGCCCGTCTCGTCCCGCCGGTCTTCGGTCTCGTCCGTGACCGACCTTGTGAAGCCCGTTGTCGAAGAGCCCACCGACTCTGCATCCCCAGGCGCCGACGTGCCACCTCCAGCCTGCGATATTTCTATCTCCTACGTCACGTCTGCGGCATTCTGGTCCCCGTCCTACGACCTGCAGCTCAACACGACAGCCAACACCGGCACCCTTTTCTTCGACGCACAGCTCACCAACAACACCTCAGAGGCATGGAAGGACTGCAAGGTCATCCTCTCCACCTCCCAGGCCGTCTTCGCTGGGCTGCAGGACAACATCCCGAAACTCGTGCCGTGGCGCATCAAGCTCGGTGGAAGACACGGGTTGGGTAATGGTGATATCACGAACAGCAAGGAGGAGGTGGAACAGCGGCGTAAAAACCAGAACGCGTCTACTTCCACATCTCAGGAAAAGCACGGTGCCAACCTGCTTGGACTCCCAGGTTTCGGTGTGATGAATCCGGTAAGTCGATCTCGTGCTCACCCGTCTGCGAGTTGTCTATAGCTTTCCCGGTGAAAGATTGCTAACCAACTTTTACAGAGCTTGTCCATGAAGACAGGAGGAGGCTTGTTTGGCCAGCCCGCACAACTGACCGCTCAGCAGCAGGCGATTCAGCAGCAAATGCAGCAACAGCAACAGCAACAACAACAACAACGGCTGCAACAGCTGGGACAGCAGCAACAGCAAATGATGATGCATGCGGGAGGGCGAACGTTCCAGAAGCCAGTGGCAAGTAGTTCGCTGTTTGGAGGTCCCAGCAACTCTGCCATTCCACCTCCCCCAGCCGGCGCCCCGGTCCCCGAAAGCGTGGAAGCGGCGTCCCTGGAATACACCAACCCCTTCAAGACCGCGGACACGCTCCTGGAGCCGGAGCCCTCGCTCGAGTTCCAGGAGTCGGCGGTGGAGGAGACGGGCCTGACGACGACGTACGACCTCCCCGGGAGCAAGACGCTCGCGCCGAGCAGCACCGCGTCCAAGCAGCGCGTGGCCAGGATCCTCTTCAGCGGCGTGGGCTTCAGCCACACGGTGGTGGCCAAGTACCGCCCCGCGGCGTTCCTCAAGGCCAGGCTGCGCAACGCGAGCAAGCTGTCGCTGCTCCGCGGGCCCGTGGGGCTCACCCTCGACGGCACCTTCATGGGCCGCTCGTCGCTGCCGCGCTGCTCGTCGGGCGACTCGTTCACCATGAGCCTCGGCGTCGACCCCACCATCCGCGTCGTCTACCCCAAGCCCGACGTCAAGCGCAGCTCCAGCGGCGTCTTCTCAAAGGAGAACAGCACCGGCTACAGGCGGTCCGTCACCATCACCAACACCCGCGGCGCCTCCTCTTCTCCCTCCTCTGCCTCTTCCTCTTCCTCTCCCCAGGCCGCCGGCGACGCCGACCGCGCCGCCAAGCCCGTCCGGCTCATCGTCCTCGACCAGGTCCCCGTCAGCGAGGACGACAAGCTGCGCGTCGACATCGCGCACCCGCGCGGCCTGGTCGAGGGCGGCAGCGGCGTCAGCACCGGATCCCAGGAGGGCACTTCTAAGAACGGCGCCGGCAAGGACTGGGGCAGGGCCGTCGCCACGCTCAAGAAGAGCGGCGAGGTCAGCTGGGACGTCGAGCTGCGCGCCGGCGGGAGCGTCAAGCTTGACCTCGAGTACGAGGTCGCGCTGCCTGCTGGGGAGATGGTGGTCCAGTCGCCCGAATCTTCTCAGTGGTAAGTAGACCTCAGTTTCGTGGGGGCCATGCAACGACCGCTTTGGATTCTGCGCTTTTGGGTCTGCTTGGGAAATGACTCTGTAGCAATTGGGAGGAAGCGATGGAGTGATATTTATTTGAGGATATCAAATTGGATGACACAAAACGAAAATTTCGTGCATTGGCCGCTCAAGACTTGGGTTCTTGTTTGGCAATGTATTGTTTTGGATTTAGGTACTTAGGTAGTCAGGCACCGGTGTGTCACATAAATTGTGAGACTATGAGCCATATGCGCAGATGGGTCTTCCATTACGTCCCAAATTGCCTACATCTTGTGTTCTCTGCATATGACTTCTACAAGCTTTCCGCAGGGACTTTTTCGCGTCTCGCTTATACTTTGTTGCTATTGTAGTGGGATCCTGTCTCCTCCAGAGCAACAATTGGCACAATTTATAGATATCTCGACAGTCATAGGCTCGCAGAAATCTTGGCGCCACCTTATCACACGATTGTTGCCACTGAGTGGTTCCTACAGCACGAGGAACAGAGAGGGTCAGATGCAAATCTGGGACGCCAGAGGAGTATTGCCTCCATTCTGGAACGTCATGTTGAAAATTACTGTATCGAGCAAGGACAGTGTCCCTCTGACAGGCGGGCTGTGCCCGGATAGTGCGGCAGCTCCTTGGCCACCTTTTTTATAATGCTTGTTTTTTGCCCCATATCCGATTGATCCAAATGCATGCTTGCCAAAACTCCTCGACTCCTATCCCTTGTATGCTCCGGTGAACGCCCGTGACTCCACAAATTAACACTGCACTGCCTCACGGGGCATATCGATCGGTATGGCTGGGTGCCATCCGGCACGTGCACCCTTTTCTCATCGTCGAAAAGGCCTCGAGACCAGGTTGTTTTAACAGTCGATTATTCGGGCTGCTGACGGGGTCGGATAGATGCTGGAATATGAACGATGAGCATTTGGGCAGGCAGGACGGGACGACTTCGGGGCTGAAGTCGTCCAAAAATAAAAAATATCGAACGAGTCGACAAACCTGATCAGTCATATTTTCCCACCCGGCTGGCCATCCCCAGCTTTCGTGGTCACAGACGCATAGTGGATTCCGACGGCCGCAGCCGACTGCCCGAGGCCGGATTTTTTGTGTGTGTGTGCGCGCGCTTTAGGCCCTGCGCGTCCGACTTGGCTCCTGAAGCTTATTATTTCCTGAAGCTTATATCCCCAAGCCGTCCTAAGGTGATGATCAAGGCAAGGAGGATAGCAAGAACGATCACAAAGACCTCAACCATGAACAGGGGAACAATAATCATCTTGAGGGATGGCTGTCTGTCTGCTCTGTTTGCTTTTTCTCTGTATGCTTGTCTGTCGAGGTGGACGTGCTGGTTTGGCGGCTTGGCGGGCGGGCCCTTCTGTGGTCACTGATGACTATTGTCGGTCTGGGGACTTTGTGTTGCGCGCAGAAGGGGTGCTGGGACGGAGAGGTGCGGCGCGGACGAGCTGTGAGAGTCTGTGGCTGCGATGCAGTTTATAAAAAGTCAAAAGGAGCGCACACGACGGTACGTCACGATCTCGCACTCTCCGGTTTTAATCTCGGATGCTGCCCGGGGGGTTCTTTGGTGGGCACTCCGCTTGCCCTTGACCGCTGCCTCGCGCATTCTGGCCGACTCTGGCCTGCCTTATTTACGATGCGCAGGGGTGAATGCTGTGCCAGACGGGGCAAAGGTGTCTTCATACACCACATACAGAGGGGGACGGATTAGGAGGTCTTGGAGGCCCGTGGAGGCTCCGTGGTCTCGTGGGAAAATGCCCCAATCTAAGCATGGCCCTTGTCGAAACCCACACTTCCCAGAGCAGGCCACACCGTGCACGGCAAGGGCCCCCAATCGTGCTCCGGCCAGTGGCAGCAGCTCATTGGCGATTAATTTTACAGGATATCCATTGCCGGTGGATCGAGGCTACCGAGGAACCGCAAGTGGGCCTCGTTACACGGGCACGACTGGGTCTTGTGGCGTTCGAATTCCCGAGCCCCTGAGTCGTCAAATTCACTATCGGCAACACGTTATTTCACTAAACCTGGAGGCCACTTATATAAGCGAACAGCTCTCGCCCTGCCCTTACTCTCGCCTCTCGCCCGCGAAGCGTATGGATTTCCTCTGATCGAAGGGCAACTGCGCGGAAATGCCATGGCTTTACCCGATTCCCGAAATACCGCATTTTCCCGGAGCCGTGTTTTTTCTTGATAGGGACGAGATTTGGGCGTTGGGGCATAGGGCCCGCGGTGGCGCCCCTTTTTCCCACCATGCAGACCCACCCAGAATCCCTGATTTGCAATCCGGATTCCAAGAATCAGCAAGTGCAGGCTTCCGATGGATGCACAAAAAAAGCCGCCACCCACTCCGTTCGAGGGCGAATTTGGGCGAACGCGAGTTTTTTTGTCCGGTTTTGCTGTGATTGAGCACAAGATTTCCGCGACTCGGGACGCCCCCAAAATTACTCGGGCAGAGAATAGCCTTTTCTCGTACCGACTGGAACTGCTGGACTATCGCACTCCCGAGGGCAACTGAGGGTTCTTGGCAAACCAACCGCCTTGACACGACGAACCAGCATTGTCAGCGCACAATCCTGGAAAACCATCCCGCACCTCGACGGCACCCCACGCCTCGCATAAAGTGAAAGCTTCGCGAAGCCCAAACCGCAGCTACCCTGGTCCAATGCGACCTCAACGCGCTGCTAGTCTTATCTCCTGGCACAGTGCAACATGGCCTATCTTCAGGGGGTCAGGTCTCGGGTAGATCCCCTTAGCCGGGGGTCGTGAGTTAAAACGCTATCAGGACCTCCGGCCTAGGAGGCAATCGGCCCTAGCAGCCTAGCTGAGCCCAAGGGCTGGTGACTATACAGGCCCTCTAAGGGGCCACGACCTCACATGCACGGGTTCCACTTAAGGGGATGGGACGACCTGGCCCAGCGGCCTCCTTTGTGTATGCCCGCTGATCCACTTGGACCGGGGCCGG
The DNA here is from genome assembly GCA_038088545.1 of Diaporthe humulicola. NCBI lineage: Eukaryota > Fungi > Ascomycota > Sordariomycetes > Diaporthales > Diaporthaceae > Diaporthe > Diaporthe humulicola. The sequence goes on from JBBWSL010000107.1 coordinate 12,205, forward strand.
GGGTCTAGAGACAACGTCGAGGCTAAAATAACCTCTAGTACCCAGCACATTACCTGAGATTGCTAACCGGAGTAGAACTCTCCCGTGCCCCTCGACACGGCATACTAATATCATCCCATGTCTCGCTTGGTCACCAGTTAGTAGACCAATATATGCTGACTTGTTCAGAGATTGGCAGATGAGAGAATATCCGAGCAGTCGAGATCCGGAAGAGACGATAGAGGAGCATTAGTTGGACTCAGACTCTCACGAGCTGCTACACTGACGTTATCGGTCGGGTGTTTGCACTCGCACGCCACTTGGCCATTTCAGACGCTCCTGGAGTCGACAACGACATCATGAAATGCAGTTATCGAGAAACACGAAGAGCGAGCATAGCAGGTAGCGGGTAGCCGCTTTGGTCCGTCAACGCTTTGCCAGAGACCATCGTCGTCTTGCCCCCTGGATTACAATGTGGCCCACCAGTTCACGCTTGCATCAAGTTTTGCCCATGTCTGCTCATGAAGTTTCACTTCGTTACCGCATGCATGGCTCCAGGATATTATGTTGGACAATTCCATGACCCCAGGGACGAATGTCAAAACTGCGAGGCACTTTACTGCGGGCCTTGGCCGATCTCTACTCCACAGCATATAGGAAACAGCATATGATTGCCATGTGCTTGATCTTCAAAACATAATGCACATCGGCATTTATTCTCATGCTATTTTACTCAAGAGTGACGTGTGTCGTCACAGCGGCCACCAATTGCTAGACTTGATTCCAACGGTCAATCATGGTCGGTCGGCACCTGGGCTGCTTGTTGTTTTTAAATTGTTAGACATTAGAATTTCAGGGCTGGGAGACTAGACAATTAACCATAATTAACTCACTAAATGATGAGTCCCAGAGGCTGCGCGTTGTAACTTGTCAACGACGAGCAGGAGCAGGAGGAGCAGAACCGAGGCAGCGGGGTCCGTGGGTGATACTCAGTGAGGCCAGCTTATCAGCCCAAATATCCCGCAATTCTTCCCGTTGCATTGGATGACAGGCCAAGCAAAATAATTGCAGCAAGGCCGGACACGGCTCCGTGCTCTGGCCGGCAGCGGTAGGCTGGGCCGGAGAAAGTGGGGCCGGCGCACCTCCGACGTTTGTCGGGATGCCCAGACGGCCAGTCACCAGTCTAGCTAATTCGTCCAGTATTGCCCGCGTTAGCGCTGCCAAATCAAGTTTTATGCTACACGTTGGAGCTGTCATCCTGGACACCCGTTTCCCCAAACCCAATAGAGTGGTGTGCGTCGGGCCCAGGCGTTCGTTCACATGCACGCTTTCCCTTAGCTTTGGGGGGCGACCACGCTGCCGGTGACGTCGTGGGTGACGTTGTGGCTCGTCACGCCACACATGCCCGCCCTCCTGCCTGGAGCGCTGCTGTTTCGGGCGTAGAAGATAGGAAGATGTGGCTGACGACATCGAGAACTTAATTCTTATGAGAAAACAACCACTTCATAGCCACATCACATAATTATCGCAGTGTGCCTGCTCCCTGATATCTACACAATCAACATCTCGAAGAGAGACTCTCCTTACAACGAACCTAGAATACCGTGTGTCATCAGCCACGCACACAAACAATAGCCATGTCGCGAACATTGCTCTTGTGCCATGTACATGGCTTCAAGGTGAATATTCAATGAGACCAGACTTTGAATTGTCAACCCACAAAAGTGCTAACTTTTCTCTGTTAGGGCAACGGTGACAGCTTCGGCGCTTTCCCTGAGGTATGTAGGCCCTTTCTCAACTAGACATTTATCATTAATAAATTGACTTGAGCTTTCTAGGATTTCAAAAAACAACTGAGCAGTCAGCTTTCCGACCATCACGTCGAATCTGTCGTCTACCCTAAATATGCGACCAAGGGAGAGCTCAACGAGGCCAGTGTCAACTTTCTCGAATGGTAGGACTATCGTCGCCGCTGCCTACATGTAAGACCTGCCTCTCAACTGACATCACAACAGGCTCAAAGAACGAGTAATGGACGTTAGGAAGGCCAAGCTCGAGAAGCCCTGGCCGCCAAACGACAAGAGCGTCGGCGTCGTCCTCGTCGCCCACTCCATGGGCGGCTTCGTGGCCAGCGAGGCGCTCTTCCACATCCTGGACGAGCGTGCCAGCAGCGACGACCCGACCGCCCCGCTGTTCCCCATGATCCAGGGCGTCCTGGCCTTCGACACGCCGTACAACGGCCTCGCGCGCTCCATGTTCGTGTACGGCGGCTTCTCAAACTACCAGAAAGTCAGCTCTGTCTTCAACGTCATGACGGCGCTCTCCGCCGCCCCCGCCAGCATCAGCATGGCCCTCAAGCGCGGCGCCAGCTCCGTCCCCGGCGTTAACAGGGCCACCAACCCGGCCGCCTGGCAGACCTGGCAGCTCGTTGCGGTGCGGACGGGCACGGTCGGCGCCATCGCTGCCGGCGGGGTGGCGGCCTATGTCCACCGGCAGAAGATCAAGGACGGCGTCCAGAACATGAGGAACCTGAAGAAGCAGGATATTGTCGAGGGGTACCAGTCGGGTGTGGACCGCCTCGGCCAGGGCCTTGCTTATGTCAACCGCGGCAATGTCGGGCAGTCCTTTGCTTATCTGAGCGACCATTTCACGTTTGTCGGCGTGCTCATGAAACAGCAGGAGCTGAACAGGAGGCTCGAGCGGCTTGCAAACCTAAAGGGCATCGGTATCCACGACATTTACTGCTCGATGGGCGAGAACGGTTATTGGAGCGGCGGTTATTTCGTACCGGAGCGGACCTTTTGTGCTGTTCCGGCCGACGACCAACCCGCCAGCAATTTGTTCTCCAGGCATGTCGTCAACAACGCCGAAGACGAGATCCAGGCACACATGTCGCTGTTCCACCCTGACAAGAACGAGGATTACAAGCTCATGATCGAGAAGGCGAGCAAGCTGGTCATCACATGGTTCAACGACGACTCCGAGATAGTCGACAATCCCGAGATCACGAAGTCCGGACCAGCCGACGCCGCCGAGAACGCCATCAAGGCCACGGACGAGGGAGTCGAAGTGGAGGGAGAAAAGGCCACAACAGAGAATTCCGAGACCCAAGTCCCGGAGGACAACGACGAGATCCCAGACGAATCGCCCCTCGACATCGCCGCAGCCGCCTCCCTGGTGCCCCTCCCAGACGACGCCGAGGCCGCCGCCGCCGCCGCGGGCGAGGGCGATGCTATACCCGAAGTGAAGGACAAGCAGACGTACTACAGGTACCTGATGGGGATCGCCCAGTCGACCGGCACGGGTATCTCCCAGGCGAGCTCCGGCGTAAAGGGATACATCCCCACGAAGCTGCCCGCGATCCCGAAGCCGAGCATCCCCACAATGCCGAGCATGAGCATGCCCAGTGTCAGCGTGCCCGGTGCCGGGTTCTTTTCCAAGAAGCAGGCGTCGAGTGCTTCGGAGGATAGTGCTGCTGCTACTGCTGATGCTGCTGCGACGACGACAACGGAGGCTGGGCAGCCGTCGGAGAATGTTGAGAAAGGCGAGGAAGCTTTGGTTGAGAAGGGTGAAGAGCCCAAGACTGCAGAGTCCAAGACTGAAGAGTCCAAGACTGAAGAGTCCAAGGCTGCAGATTCCAAGGTTGCGGAGGATACTGCGGTGCGACAGGATGAGACGCAGGGAAAGGCTGATGCTGCATGAGTGACGATTGATGTGGGTTTGCTTTACCTTCTGTGGCTGTTGAGCTTCCCAGCCGGATACTTTGACTTTGGTCTATTTGGCTCTTCTTGATTTTCCCTAATACCACTTTGCCTTCGATCCAAGCTCTCTGTGCTTTCAAGCACAAGATAACCTGAGCTTTGATCTTGTTGCGTGGCCTTGTCAGAAAGCTTAGCATGCGTTGGAATAATACCTAGGTAGTGATTTGGAATTGACATGAAAGTCGTTGAATTCAATCATGACATTCCAAAGGTCCACATATTTGAGCTGATACGGTCTTTAGCAACGACAGATTAGGAAAAGTTATCCAAGAATAAGGCGGCAAGTCCACTAGATAACCATGAAGAACTGGGGCCATGTCAGCCGCGCAGGTCAACTCCGCCACAAAGCGAAGCCGCTGTTTGGAATCATTCTGCCCATAACAGCAACCACACGACTAATGGTACCGACGTCCAGCCTCACCATCAGATGATCAACACGTGCCCGCCGACGCTGATATGCGGTCGTACATATCGTATAGCTCTGAGCTGAGACCATAGATGGCGGCGAATACTGGCATTCGTATTGGTCAACAGCAGTCGGCCCTTCACGGCGCCGCTGAGTGTAAGTAAGAAAAAACATGCTTATCTGAGTCTAACACGAGAAAGTCCTCTTTGCTAGTATCAAGCGCAACCTGCCGAGCTACCCGTCTGTCTAGAATCTGGAATATAAAAACAGCGCGTCCTCTCTCCTTGCAGGCCTCTATTCCAGCACCATCAACGAAACATCCAAATATACTCGAGCCACACTTGCACTCATCCTTCTTTCTATTTCCAGAAATCGAACCCGCCAGTCTAAACCGCAAAAATGAAGTACTTCCAGGCCATCTCCATCCTCTCCGCCCTCGCCGGGCTCACTTCCGCCGCCCCGGCAGCCGAGTCCCGGCAGTTCAAGGCCGTTATCACCTTCACCGGCGCCGCGGCCTCTTACACCCTTGACGTCCCCACAGACGCCACCCTCTTCCAGACAAGTAAGTGTACATATGTAGAGAAACACCATGAGACTAAAAGCCCATCTCCCACCCCTCATCATCCTATTCCCAACTTTGCAAAAGTCATGTGTTCTGACCCGCGAGAGCAGACAACAACCTCGCCGTGGACACCATCACCTCCCTGGGCGGGGCGACGTGCTCCTTCTTCGGCGTCGACGGGGCCACCGTCACCATTGTCGGCGCCCGCAGTGCTACTGTCGCGCCTCCTCAGGCTATCCAGAGCGGTAGCTGCTTGGCGTTTTAAAACACTATTGGTTCGGATGGATGAATGGATCAACTTTGCTGTGAGTTGTCTGCAAGCGTGGCGGAAATAGACTTGTAAAGACATATGATGTTCAGATGATTTAATTGGAATGATGATGTTCCTTACTCACATCGAGGTGTATGCACTGCCTCGATACTGGGCGCTCTCGAACTGAACTTCTGGAGTATCAAATGTATCGAACAAAAAGGGCTGGATATGGATCGGGAAGCCTGATGTATATAATACTCAGTGCTATCTGATATCCCCCTAGACCCTCTTCCTCTAGATCTAAAGGGATATTCTGGCATGCAGGCCTCCAAGCCTCCAAGCGTGATGAATTTCGGCTGCCCGGAAACTGTACCGGTATTGCGAGTACTGTTGATCTTGCAACGAGAATTTTCACTCCTGACCTCACATTCATTATCCTGACACCCATTCTGGATGAACTGACAATAAACCGGAGCATTCCATGCGATGATCCTTCTCACCGGGTCCAGTTCCTCACCTTGCCTACCAGATTTCGTCCACATACAGCCACGGCGTAGAGTTTCTTCGAGGCACCTGCTTGCTAAAAGGCTATCCACGACACCAGCAACGCGGTCCAGCCACAGGCCATCTCCGTCCATGCGGAATGGGTGCTGACTATCAGGCCGCGAGCTAATATCATGCTATGTACTTTCCCTTCAAGGCATCCAACTCGGCTGTGATCTCCCCTTTGACAGCATCAGAGGCCCAGCAGGTTCGGATAGCATTCTCCGCGAGCCTGATCATATCCTCGTCGGTGAATTTGCAAAACTTCCTCACGACGAGCAGATTCTCGAGCACCCAGGTGTCCTCCATGAAGGCCGGGTCATCGCTGGCAATCGAGATCCGGATTCCCGCATCAAAGAGCGTGCGGATGCGCTCAAACACCTCGTCAAAGGGCTGGTGGCGGATATAAGACCAGGGGCATATCGTCATGCCCATCTCCCTCGACCGCAGCGATTCCATGAGGTCGACGCTGTCGGTCGCGTTCGTGCCGTGGTCGATGCGGTCGGCTCCGGTCTCCCCCATGGAGCAGACTACCTGGCGGACATGCTCGACCGGGTACGCCTTTCCAACGTCACAGTGCGCCGTCAGGCGGAAGCCGTCCCTTCTCGCCCGGCTGAAGATCTCTTCGAACAGCATCGGAGGCCGCTGGTCTTCGTTCGAGGCGAGGCCGACGCCGACTATCATGTCGCGGTAGTGGAGCGCGGCGAGGTAGTGGTCCATGGCTGACTGGACCGGCTCGTCGCGAAGAAAACACATGATCCAGGCGCTTTTGACCTATCGACAAGCAATATCAGCGAAATGTTTTGAATACGCTGCCGGGACTCATTCTCGACACACCCCCAGATTTTTTTCTGCCTTGGCCTGCGCAGAACGAAACCCATCCATCATCGTCTGCCACGTCACCCCGGTGCGAGTATGACCCTGAGGATCAAAGAACAACTCGCAATACCGCACGTTCATGCCCGCAGCACGCTCGAAGTAGTGCATCGCAAGGTCGTCATAGTCCTGCGTGGTCTTGAGCACCTCGAAGCCCCCGTAGTAGGCCTCGAAGAAGGACAGCGTCTCCTCGGCGTTGTCCATGCGGCCGCCCGTGAGGCTCTTGAAATTGTCGTGCGAGTCCTGCAGTTCCTCGAGCGAGGAGAAGGCGGCCCCCGTGCGCGGGTGCTTGAGGGTCATGCCGTTCCGCTGGGAGAACTTCCATTTGAGTTCCGGGGTCAGCGTGCCCTCGATGTGGACGTGGAGCTCGACTTTTGGTAGCGCTTCTACCAGCGGGTCCTTGGTCTCTGCGATTGAGGCTCGAAGCTCTCGACGAGCCTCGAGCGGGAGGGCGCCTTCGACGTCGGCCATTTTTCTAGTGCCTTGGGCTAGTCGACAGTTTGCAGGACACTTGATGTTTGAGTTAGGGATCGATATAAAGAGCGACGAGGATATGATTCCTCCTGGTATTCCAGAGGACTTTATCACAATCAAAGCATCAACTGATATTGGAGTTCTTTGGTGTTTCCTTCAACACCACAATTGTGACTCATACCGGTAATCTGACCGCATCTCGGTACATCAAAAGCCGAGAAATGTGTTGTGTTGTCAGACCGCGAATACGCCTAAACGCTTGACCATCGATTGTGTTTCTAGATGTTCTGACGCTCATGGCTCGCCTGCGTCGGGGCAGTTGTGTCTTATGACGTCTTGTTGCGGGGGGGATTAGTTAACGGAGCTGTCCGTGTGCAATATGCTTCGGACGGACCCGTGCGTCTTTCCTCTTGGACGACAACATTGATTTCGACAGCACAATGGCCGTCCTTGTATAACCTGCTAATTCACCACACGGGATTTATTTTCCCATAAGGGTCGGCTGAGGCGTCAGTAGCATACTAAACAGCAGCCGTGTCTGGCAGAAAGGAGTATTATTCAACCTCACCTGAGATGCAGGCCTCTACTGTTTTCCATTTGGAATTTTCTTTTTATATTGTCCTATCTTCTCTTTCTCCCTACTGTAGGATTGAAAAAGATAGAAGATTCCCAGATTCATCGTTGGCCAGATGATTGTAGCCTAGTGTAAAGGAGTGATGCGCGCCCAGAGACAGGGACAGGGTGGAGCAGAATCTCCAACGACAACAGCAATGCCAACATTCATAGTTGAGTCATTTAGACATAGTCTTTAATCCTAGCCCGTATTCAAAATATAAGAATCAAAACATTAGGAGCAGACGGTTCCCGAGGAGTCAGACACAACAGGTCCGCCCATCTTGACACATACAGGTCGACAGAAAGCCCAGGTGCCAATGCGCATATTCGAGCCGAGAAAGATGTTAAAATAAGACGTTCATTCCTCAATTTACCGCTATCTCACTTGTGCTTCGTAAAACGCCCTGACCCCGCCAGTACCTGACCAGCCGGTTATATGCCAAAAAGATTAGGTAGACAACCACCACCACCCGCCCAACCCAAAGCCAAACCACCCCATCCACCAACCCCTCCACTTCTTGTCTCAAAACCCCCATCCCTCCGATGCAACAAGCAGTGACAGAGGAAAGGAAGGACGAGAGAAGAAAGAGGAAAGCCAATAATCCGTATCATGTACGAACAACAAGGATTTGTACCAAGAAGTAGAAGAAGGAGAAGAAGAAGCACAAAATGATGCGCTATGTATGCCCTCCTCGCCAGAAAGTTACCCCCCAGTTCAAAGAGAAAATAAAAGCGGGACACCCAAGTCCTAGTTTTCCCACACCGTCAAAGCCCCCCCTAAGCCCTCTTAGACTCAGCCCTCTCCCTAAGCTTATTCTTCCCCTTGCTAAGCAGCCCCTTGCCCATCTTACCAGCGCTCTGCAGCAGCTCCTTGCCCTTGGCCCCAGCCTGGCCAGAGTGCATGACCAGGTTCCCCATGTTGATGCTCGTGCTCGCCGCGCGGCCCACCCCAACCCCACCAGGCCCGTCCTCGCCGCCGCCTGGCCCACCTTCGGCCCCGGGCGCAGGCGCGTTCAGCGGGATCCGCACCGCGCCGCCCTTGGTGCCCCACAGCTCCGCGTCGTCCCCGGACAGCGCGTAGCCGTACGACGCCATGGCGTTCTCGTGCGCCGGCTGCGCCGCCATCTCGGCCAGCCACGACGCGAGGCCCGTCTCGAGCGCAGCCATGTGCTCGCGCGTCTCCTGCATCTTCTGCACGCGGTCCGACGGCGAGGGCAGCTGCAGCACCTGCTTCAGCGTCATCATGTTGTACGATGTCTGGCTTTGCCGCTTGCTGGGGTCGTCGGTGGTGCCGGTGCCGCTCGGCCCTGCCTGCTGCGTGGGCGATGGGCTCCGCGGGAGCGGCACGCCCTCCGGGGGTTCGTGCGGTGGTGGCGATGTGGTGCGGTGCGGCTCCTCGTCGTCTGGGACCGGGATCGGGTCCATCGGGGACAGGGGGGACATTGGTGACTGGACCAGCATCTTGTCCTCGTTGGGGTACAGGTGCTTGTGCGCGCCACCGTCGGGCGGCGGGGAGAAGGCGTCCTGGTCGCCGGTGGTGTTGGACCGCGGGGATTGTGTATCGCTGGTGGGGTTGCCCTGGTCCGGAGGAAGCGTGCTTCCTGCTGATACCACTGTGGGGGATATGTCGCTGTCACCAAAGTTCATGGTCGGAAGGGCCAGGAGAGGTGAGGTGCGGCCGTCACCGGGGCTTGTGGGGTCCTCATGTCGCGCTGCAGAGATCGGGCTTGTCAAGTTCTCTGTGGATCCTGAGGTTGGTTGTTTAGTTGGTGAAGTTTGTGCGGGACTGGCGCCGCCGGAGGTAGAGCCTGCTTCCCACGAGAAGCGCTCTCGCTTCGGCTCTGGCCTGACAGCTTCTGGCTCGGCAGCTGGGATAGGCGGCGGGGCAGCGGCCGTCGTCACAGGCTCGAAGGCTGCATGCGCAGGAGGTCTGGGTGTAGCATCTGCAGCCTCATCCTTGGCTGGTGACGAAGCCTCGACTTCACGGAGGCCACTTTGTTTGAGAGGTTTCTCGACCTCTGGCGGCTTGTCATCACCCGACCAGTAGTCGCCGTAGACATCATTCAAGTATGCGCTCTCACGGGCCGCGCTCTCATCTCGAGGTGATTCAATGTGCCCATCGGACGGACGGACCGGGCTAAGGCTCCGCATGATCTCGTCGCGAAGGACATCACTCTCCTTAAGAGGCGATGCGTTCTCTGCCGTGCTGACCGTATCGACTCTCGTTATTGGATTGCTGGGATGCGGCGGGGCTTGCTCCTCTACAAACGAGCCTTTACGGGGCTGCAATGGTGCGATCGGGGTCATGTCTCGGCGGGGGCCGGCCTTGTCCTGGGTGTCTCGCTCCGGAAGGGAATCCTGCGTGGGGTGGTCTGCTGTAGCTTTGAGATAGTTGTGATTAGCGGGCGAGGCACGTCCAGACCTGGAAGAGTGTTGCTCGTCGTGGGCGCTGAATGCACTTGCACTGCCTGGAGATGGTGTACGCAGGGGTGCTGGTTTCAAGTGATCGTCTTCTGGGCTCTCACTGATGGAAGGTTCGTCGCCTGGGGCGGCGGCGGTGTTGATGCCAGGAGTGGCCATGTCTCCCGGTGTGGTGGCCGTCTCACTGACCCACGCTCCAGGAAAGGAGGGGCGGGACGGCTTTGCGGGGTTGGATCCAAGTGAATGGTTTTGTGAATTACCAGATTGTACGTTCGCGATATCGTCGCCCGCACGCGTCGGCGAGAGGGTGTCGGCGGGAGGTTCTGACGATTTGGGTGAGTTGCTTGTAAAGTCCATGCCTCCAGAAAAGAAGTCACCACCAAACCCACTCAACCTTGAAAGGAGTGGCAGCGTGGGACTCGTAGAATAACGCTTCACGGGTTCGGTCGGGTTTCCTGTCGCCGTTGTTGCCTGTGGATGGTGCAGCGCTGGTGGCTGGGGCTGGGGTTGTGGAGGAGGGATCGAAGGTTCGTTCCTAGATTCGACCTGGTCCTGGTTCCATTTCTGGTTCTGGCTCGGGGGCACCTGCGGGTTCGGGGGAGCTGGTTCTGCTGGGTTGATCATCAGCCCATCAAATCCATACTCGCTCTTTCTCTCCGCGACCGTGTCCAGGGGTCGCAGGCCGCGGTTGGCATCTCCTTCATCGTTCCTGCCGAAACTCTGGCGCCGTCGGGCATTGGCATTTGTCGCGTTCGCGTCGCCGCCGTCCTCGCTGCTCTGACCCCCGATGCTGTCCATGCTCGGCCTCCCCGCCGACTCCATTGACCTACGTTCTTTCTCCTTCTCCTCCTCCATTCGCTTGTATATCTCGGATGGCCGGATGAACCTCGGCGGCCCTGTCGCAGAGGCCGGTGACCTCGCCGCGCTCGCTGGGGACTCGGGTCTGGAGCTCGTCCGCGGCAGTCGCCCGTCGGCGTTGGTCAGGTCGGGTCTGTCCTGGCTCGTCATGCTGCTCTTCCGGGGAGGGAAGGGCGAGGCCGCAGCGCCCATCGCACCGGGCGGCCCCGCGACCTGTGGTGGTGCTTGCGTCGGCGTCTTGTTGGGCGTCTGGATGTGCAGGGCCGGCGGCCCGCTCGCGCTCCTGTTCCCGGCCGCCTGCTTCTCCAGGGCTATGCGCTCGCTCGGCCTCAGGCTGGGCGACGAGCCGGCCGACCCTGAGCCGGGCGTCGGTGGCCCGCTGTTGGATATCGCGCGCAGTCCGGCCGTCAACCTGCCCGGCCTCTGGGCTTGCGTGGGTTGGTTGAAATAATCCTGGCGCCCGCCTGCGCTGCCCGTGTCGTGGGCATCGTCTTCTTCAAAGTCGTCGTCGTTTCCTCCCCAGTCGTCGCCGTCGTAGTTCTGCGTCTTGGCCTCGACCCATTTCCTCGTCTTCTGCCGGTTGACGTTGACCTTGTACTGGCTCGGCTGGCCGTAGGGCGTGTTTGGGGTTCTGCACGATGACGCGGAACATTAGACTTTGGCGCTTGGAAAAGACCGACGCATGGAGGGAGCGAAACGCCGGCCGGGTCGCATCTGCATCTAGTGAACTTACGCTGGGGAACGGGCGTCCATCGTGGGCTCGCGGTTCTTCTTTTGCACGAGGCGTGGCTATGTCGCTGCTGGCAGGCGGCTGGCAGATCTACCGGTCTTTCCGCAGGTTGTGGGCCGAGTCGCGGACGTGGTGTCACCAAAGTGGCATTGCGTGGACGCCCTTGCCTCCAATGTCGCTGGCACGTGTGGTGGAGAAGTCGAGGGAGATGCTCGGGTCGGTGGCACTGGCCGCAGCAAGCAGTGAGGTGGAAAAGACGGACAGGACGGCAGCGGCGCAGTGGCGGAAGACAAGTCGATCGCGCGGAAGCAGACCACCAGTGACGAGTAGTGACGAGTCGTGGAGCCAAGTCGAGCGGCTAATAAGTGAGCAGGGGGGATATAAATAAAGCCAAGCGGATGGGTTTGTTTCCTCGCGGGATGGGAGCTCCACGCACGAAACGGAACCTCGGTCGGACTCGAGCCGGTTGGCTGTCTCTTCTTTTGAGTTGTCGATGACACAGGGTAGTAAGAGCAGGAGAAAGGAGGAGTCGTGGTACGCGGTATTGCTGCAGGTGGATACTGTAGCCAGGCCAAGCAGCAATGGAAGCAGACAAGAGGAGAGTGCAGCAACGTAAGATGAATAGAAACAGTGAGACGGGCTGAGACTTGAATATAGGATACAAAATTCGGGCTGGAAATCCAGCGGGGATAACTCAGTTGGGAGAGTGCCAGACTGAAGATAACTTCAGCTTGACATCTGGAAGTCGGCGATTCGATCTCGCCTCACCGCATCTTCTTTTTGATCTTTTTTTGACACTATTTTTTCGATCTTGAATAGGGCAAATCCTACGAGGTCAGTCAGGCAGGACTCGGGTCGCATGGAATTGGGCAATCTGGCTGATGAGCAGCGGCTGCCAATGTCCCGTCCCACCCACCCTCATCCTCCTCGGTCCTTTGGTGCCGACCAAGCCACAGCTCGCAGAGTTGCATTAACTCGTTCTTATGATTGCCGGGAGGCCCCCCCTTTTACCCTTTATCACCTTACCTTACACAGCCGAGCAATGACGACCCCACATCGGCGCACCCAGCCGGCGCATTTCAAGCAGCACAAGGCGACATCATGCTGGTGGCGATCAATGGCGATTCCAATAACACGGGCGCCCATCCAATGTGGCCCTCACAAAACCACACACTTGGTACCGGTATATCTATTTGCAACAGCCAGTGCCGACCGCCCAGCCGGCCCCAGAGCTGTCAACCACGCCACGCCTACCTGCAGCCCGGCTGCCCGGGCCCATTGGAGATGGGATGACGTCCTATCCCTTAGCATGTCTCGAACTACCCACCCCTGAAGAAACAAAAAAAAATTAAAGACCACCGTAGCAAGGCTGGCCAGCCGTCTGGGCCCAAGCACAGGTACAGTCCAACCTGCCCACAGACGCCCAGACGTCCCGCTAGCGACCCACGATGATCATTCATGTCCATCCAGGACACCTGTGTAGCGTCAGATAGTGATGATGCTGCGCTCCAATAAACTTTGACGTCCCAGCTCCAGCCGGGACGCCAGAATGTGTGATTTCCTCCTCGCTCTGCCAGTATACACGGCGTCATCGCGTACCTGTTCGCACGCGACTGTGGCTCGGCAGATGTGCAGCACTTCATATGATACGAGGTGGTACCGGGGGCTTCTGCATGGGCCCCAGCTTTTTCTGACAGCCGATCTGTGCATTGCGACCGGCATGGGGGTTGACAGACAGGCGCATGTTGCGCGGCCGTTGTACAAGCTGCCGGGGTTCCCACGCTTGTCATTGACAGCAACCCGCCCAGAGGAGCAGGAACATGTACGGCACGCCCGGCTCCTTGTAGCAGCAGAAGCTTGCTCGCTTGTTTCTTAAACCCCGCCGGGCCGGCGGCCTGCCTCCGCACGGCTGTTTGGTATTTGCTTGTAGGGCGTGTTTTGAAAAGGCACGAAGCACGACGCACGATGTCGGTAATGCCTGAAATGCAGTCTTGACAATATACACGTGTCGACGTTACACTCCTACAATATGCTGTGGTTCCGAGGCTGGGCGGTGTCACCTCAATGTTGAGTATTCTTAGATTGTTTTGTATATATCCTATGGTCTTGTAAACCCACCCTCCAACGCCAAACAGGTTCAATGAGCCGTCATCTGCCTATTCTATGTGCCCTCCTCTAGATATGGTACAACCAAGGCTCCGGATATATGCAGAATGAGCTGACACGAATGGGGGGGGGGGGTAGATTGGCAGGGTGCGGAGGGCCCTGACGAGAACCCAAAAACAAGGAGCCTGGGAGTGAAGAAGAAACTGAGTGGCGTGTCGACCCCGTCCGTGGGGAGGGTGGGGAGAAATCCTCATGTTACATCCATCATGCCTTCGTAGATCTTACATTGTCCCCCTCCTTTATTGTTATCGCGGTCGTCCTTTCTTTCTTGGATGTCTGAGTAGGTGGCGCGTGGTATCTGTCTTTGTGTGATGAGATGCGATGAGATGTGTGTGTGTGTGGTGTAATCGGCAGCCTCTCATGACGGGGTCTCTAGGAGCCGGAGGATGACCTCGTACATGCCGAACATGATGGCAGCGCTCGGCACCGTCCGCATGAGGTGCGGCGTCAGCCCGCCGTACAGGCCCACCAGGCCCTCCTCCAGCCATACGCGCCTGAAGCACTGGACCAGGCCCGTATATTTCGGCCGCCCGTCCGCGGTAGGCGCCTGTCGTAATCGTGTTCTCGCCACCTGTTCGACATGTCAGTCAGCATGTTCGCTTTTCCCCCTCGGGTGCTAAACAGGAGGGTATCACGAACCTCGTGGGGATACGACAGCACGGCCGCGAACAGCTTTGCTCCGCCGGCCGCGCCCGCCTTGCCCGTGTAGTCGACGAAGTGGTCCCAGTAGTTCCACTCGCGCCCGCTCGCCACGAGCTTCTCCTCGCGGTGCCGCAGCCCCTTCTTGAGCCGCTCGTACAGCACCCACTGCAGCGTCGACTCGGTGACGCCCAGGTAGCTGGCGCTCAGGCCCTTGAAGAACCCCCGCGGGCCCTCGGTGCGGAAGACCTGCCGTATGCAGTCGAGGCTGTTCTTGTACTGCCTCTTGGCGGCGCCGCCCGCCTGCTCCGCGACGTTCTTGTCCAGCTGCAGCCGCGTCTTGATGAGCCAGATGGGGTTCGTCGCCGTCCCCGTCGCCACGCCCGCCACGACGGCCGCGGTGAGGTGCACCCACGGTGCCTCTTGCCCGTGGTTGAGGTACTCTGATATCAGCCGCTTGCCGTTGCCGTACACGTAGAAGTTTATCGACCTGGCCGGGATCACGCCCACGAGGTTCGGCCCCAGGCCCTTGAAGAGCGCGCGCCAGCCTTCTTGCTTGGGCACCGACGAGAGGATCTGGATCGTTTCTGTGAGGTGGTACATGCCCGCGCGCATCGGGTTCATGTTCGCGTGGGCTTGCCGCGCGGCCCGGAGCTGCGCCTGGTAGAAATCTGACTGGAGGCGGGTCTTGAGGACGTCGAGGGGCGCGGTCAGGGCGGCGGCGGTCATTCCGCCGACACTATAGATCAAAACTCACGGTCAGCGCGTGCCCGGATCTCGATACCCTGCGAATCGCACACTCGGGCTCGAAGTTCGGCTTGGGTTTCTCTTACGCTCCGGCTACCATGTGGTGCCATGATTTTGCAAATGGTAAAGCCTTTACAGGCTGGCTTGAGCCGACCTGACGCATCTCTGGCATCGCTTCGCCCGTTTCCCTCGACTGGATAAGCGGGGAGAGACGGTCTGCCGTCCGCTTGTCGCGTCGGCCATCGTGCCTGTCGGAGGCCATCGTGTAAGTCGCCGCCGGCGTCGCGTTTTGCGCCATTGCCACTCAGGGCTGCTGAACCTGCGGAATCCCACCCACGGTAACGGTGTCTGTATTATTGCAACCAGGAGCACATTTCGTTCCGGGCTGGAGCTGTCCCTTTGGGTGGTGGGTCGAGGTTGACGGGGACGAAAAAGAATAATCGACTGATGGAGAGGAAAGTGAACTCATCCATGACGAAAAATCGCTGATAAGATTGGCACGTCTACCGCCCAAAATTTTGGGCAGGGGTCCGTCGGTTTGTTGATTACCTAAGCCACGAATGAGTGAAAGTGGACCAACCTCAGGCCGCCAATAATCAATGCGTTCACTTCAGCCATCAATGCAAGCCTGGGAGGCCTCGAGGGCACCCAATTTCAACAATTCGCATGATCGCACGTTCTATTTGTGATCGCTGCTAGCATCCAACTAGTCGATGTCCCCTACCTGTTGAGGACGTCGAGATCTTAAGCCGAAGCTGCTTGTAGAAGCCACTACCGTTCTATAGGTCATCATTTTACACCAGAGACTGAAGACAGCGGCGAGCAATTATCGACCCTGATTAGATACTATCGAAGAATGTGTATTCTACCAGGGCCTAATATGACGACCCCCACGGCACAACAAATATCACCGCTGGAGAACATGCAGTAGTCATCAATAAACTCCTCCCAATTGGCATTGGTCTAGCAATGTTGTCGAGTCCATCATGTCCTCGGACATCGTCGCGGCATGCGCCGAAGTATCAATCTAATCCTGGGGGAACTGGTTGAGACGGAGAGCACGCAGTCGCAACGTGGCCCCGTCGTCCAAGTGTACTGAATCCCCTCCAGGCCACCACAAATTGTGGGTGAACAACTCGTCCAGAAACGCCAAACCCGCGGCGAGGGGGTCAAAGGGGAAGAGGAAAAAAAATCTAAAAGCATTAAAAAGGGCAGATGCCACCAACAACTCCGGTTCATTCGTCTCATCATTCAAATCAGACAAGAGTCCTCCATGTCCTCAGCCTCAGCTGAGATGGGGAAGGCTTGCCGAAAAAAAGAAACCATGTCTTTGAGGCTCCAGTCGCCTCATGGCCACCGTTGAAGCAACTCAGAGCGGGTGGATAGACGGTTGTTGTAGATCAACGATCCGATCTAGAACGAAATCAACAGGTAAGGACAAGCGTCTTCGATCCAAGCATAGCCGACAAGGGTATGAATCAGCCTTTCCTCTCAGAACACCTCTCAGCAGGCACCTCAGGAAAGGGCGCGCACGAGGATGTTGGTCAAGGAGCGGAACTCCAGCTCCGCCATGCCGGCCAGCGTCATGTTGTCGAAGGCCGGGCCGTGGGGGAGGTTGAGCTCCTTGAAGAAGAAGCCCCAGTACAGGTTTGTCTGCGTTCCCTCCTTGTGGATCTGAGACTGGATATTGGGCTGCTGAAGACCGACCGTGCGGTTGGTCTCCTCGCGGATGAGGGCGATGTAGTACTACGGCGGACCAGGTCAGCAAGTGCTTTCTTATATCGCGGGACGATAAAGGGAGAAGGCAATACATACCTCAAGCACATCCAGCGGAGTGCCAGGCTTGGGGCACAAGGTGTAGGCGTGCACCCACATGTTGGCGAAGCGAGGCATGTTGAACTCGCGGAGGCGGTCCTCGGGGATGTCAATCTGATAGGCAATGTTGTCCCTCATGGTGACGGTGAAGCCGTGGCAGAGCATGGCCGACGTCCAGAGGCGCTTGAGCAGCTGCTGGTTCAGGTGCTCCTCGTTCTTCCTCTCCCTGATGGCGTGCTGGAGCAGGCGGATGAGCTGGATGCAGGCGTTGTACACAGAGTGGCGCTGCTTGATGGTGATGCACTCGGTCTTGTACCACGGCAGCTTTCGGAGGGTGCTGATCATGCACTCGAAGGGGCGCTGGGGGCAATCGCGAGAGAAGGGAGACTGCGAGGAAGCACGATTAGCCAGCTGGTGAAGAGAAGGACTGGCGATGGAGGGTTCACTTACACGCTGGGGGACCTCGACGTGCTTCACGAGCATCGCCTATGAACGAAACGTCAGCATGTTCAAACCTCGGCCAGAGCGAATGCTTTCTTACCATCTCCTCCTCAGAGATAAATCCCTTGAAGCAGTTCCAAGGCTCAGACGGGTGGTCCTCGAGGACGACCGGAACGGCCGACTCCCATCGGATGCCCTTGGCAAGAGGAAAGAGATCCTTCATCAGGGCCGCCTGGCTCGAGAGCTCCACCTCGATTGGGCGGTCGCCGAGGCGGCTGAGGCGGCCGTTCGCCACGGTCTTCTGGTGCTTCTCGACCGCGTTGACCGCGGCCTGCATGCTCATGAACTCGACGTACGCATCATTCGTCTTGCTAGTAACGCGTTCCATAATGATGTGGACGGGCTCCTGGTTGTCGTTCAGTACCTTGGAGTTGCGTCCCAGGAAGGCGAGGACCTCGGCTCTCTTGGTACCAAAGGGGATCTGTCAATTCTGGTCAGCGGGTCGTCCGTGGTCTTGGGTCAGGCATGAGGAAGGCAGAAGATCTCGCAGACTCACGTTCTTGAGCTTCACGACACCACAGTGGGTGGTTGGCTGCGCGTTGCGGGCGCTCTCGACGAATGGGAAGTTGGCAGCGTCCAGAGCGGTCTCGGGACGAGGGCGGCCAGTCGGTCCGGCCGTGAGCTCGTTCAACTGCTTGGACCGCATATTGCGGATCTGCACCGGAACGGCGCTCTCGTGAAGGACCATGGCAGTCTGAGGCTCGATCGGCTGGATGACGCTGGACAGAGCAGGGCCGTTGAACGGGTCCACCACAGAATTGCTCGAGGACGACTGTCCGGGCGATGCCGTGGCACCACGGGGCGAGAAGTGGCCAGCGGCGGAGGAAGGCGACATCACATTGCTATAGGCCTGCTGGGGGGTAGGCACAGGAGTCCGCAAGTCGAATCGAGGAGGAGGCTCGTTCGAGACGTTGGCGCGGGTGTCGTAGCTCCGCGGGTCGGTCCGTCCTCGATACGGTGGAGACGCCATGTACCGAGACGGCGTGATGGTGCCTCCGGGGCTGCTGTACACAGAGGTCGGCTGTGCGGGAGTTGACTGGCCGTAAGGGCTGCCGGGTCCGGAGCGCACGGGGGTGCTTGTCACCTGCTGCTGCTGCTGCTGCATGACAACATTGTTCTGCGGCTGGAATGGCATGGACTGGGTCGAGTACTGGGCAGACTGAGCAACGCCTTGCTGGAAGGCTGGCTGGACGCTGGGCTGTGACTGTTGGTACTGGCTTCCAAGATCCAGATGCGCCTGTAAAGCGGACATGGACATCTGCTCGAAAGAGCTGCCGTTGCTGCCGTTGCTGCCGTTGGCGACAGAAGTCATGCCTGCCGCGCCATTGGGAATACCATTCAAGGCTGATGGGGAGACCGCAGACATACCCTGGGCGCCACTGTTGTACTGCTGAGCGGCGTGACCATACTCAGTGCCAGAGTTTGCGCCGCTGAATCCGTTCATGTGGTTGACATGTTGGGCGCCGTTGCCATTGGGCATACCGAATCCCACTTCGGTGGTGTTGGCGTGCTGCTGAGGCGCGTTGCCATCACTCACCACCATGGCCCGATTCATGTTGTTGACATACTGAACACCGTTGCCATTGGGGACACCAAAAGCCATTCCACCGTTGCTGATGTATTGCTGCTGCTGCAGCTGGTGTTGAAGCGGGATGTCACCGTTGGGGCCGGTGTAAGTCACCCCACTGGTGCCATTGATGCCGCTTCGGACAGTTTGAGCGGACGTGCCGTTGACCACGGTCATACCGTTGTTCTTGGGGAAGTTACTCTGGGGTTGCGCCTGAACACCGCCAATCTGGGCTGGGAAGGTGTTGTATCCGTGGGGCGTACCATTGTTGTTTTGGCTGGAAACATGGCCATTGTAGGGGGCGACGTTGATCGGACCAGGTGAGTTGATGACAGCAGCACCATCGAATGAATCGCCTCCTTGAGTCTGGAACTTGTTCGATCCCATGACCCCGTTGTTCTGATCCTGAGTGTTACCCAGGAAAGTCTGCTGGGCATACATATCTGGAGCCTGAGAAGTAACGGCCGGCCTGAACTCTGCGGTGGACGGGTCCAACATGGGGTTGTTGCGCTGATTGGAGCGCGCGAGCTGCTTCAGAGCCAGGTTGAACTTGACACTCTGGACACTGGAGTGAACGCCACTGGGCTCGCTGAGCTGAGAGGCGTGCTTGATTGAAGACGAGTGGTCCGATGATGCAGACGGGGAGTTGTTCGCACTCTTGCTCTTGGACCGAAGCGCAGCGAAAGGGTCGCTGGGGTCGAAGGTGGCAAGCGAGGCGCCGCCGTTGGCTGAGTCAAGCGACTCGATCGAGCCCTCTTGGACAGAAGGAAGCTGCTGGAACTGGACTCGGCGACCGTGGTTGACGGTGCGTTCCGTATGGTCGAACGGCTTCACAATGTCGACTTGGGTCGAGGTGGTGTGCGGGGACGAGGTCATTGCAATTCAGTACCGGAGCTAATCAATTTTAGCACATTGCGGTCATGAGCAGGAACAATTCAATGGGAAAGGTTTCAGGTGAAGTAAGCGCCGGGCAACAATGCCGACATGCAACAGGGAGGGCACAGATGGTGAAGAAATGGAGTAGTGGAAGGTGAGATACGGCCACTGTTCGACGTTTCCCTTAGACTTGCTGGCTCCGCTTCACAGCCGGACTAGAAGACTTTTCAAACGGATGGAAGTGAATTTTCGTGATTCAGAGGCACTACCTCTGTCCCCAGGGGAAGTATCGGATGCGATGAGGTAAATGGTTGTGTTTGGGGGAAACGCTGCCAACGGGACGACAACAGTGGAACGGTGGGATAGTGGGGCCACAACAGTCATGAAAGCGGCATCAAAATGCAGATGAAGAGTAAAGAGGAAGCTGCAGATACATACTGGATCAAGGGCAATGGTCAGCTCCTCTAGCAACTGTGGTCCTGGTGATGTTTGAATCGTGGGTACAGTTGCCCTCGTCGAATTCCTGAATCCGAGGCAGGTTGCTTCGGAAAAGATAATCAGAAATCAGCAGAGGTCAATTAAGCATACGGAGTGGTCAGGAAGTCAGCTCACCTTAAGCTGGTGGTGTGGAACAAGACGCGTAGGTTCCTGGCAGTAGATGCTGCAGTGGGACGGGACTGGGTACAAGTTCAGACGGCAGCAGCAAACAGGCAGGGGCAAAGAGGTAGCAGGTCGATCAAAGACGGACGCCAGAAGGAGGGAAGGTAGAAAAGTCAGAGGATCAGTGAGTCTCAATAGGAACTGAAAGTGAAAATGTATTTGGGTAGTGGTCCTTGGGTGAGGTAGACCAGTGGAGGCGGAGTAGCATTGAGTGCGGACTGTGACTCGCCAAAAGCAGAAAAGGAAAACAGAAACTCCAACAGATTATCAAATCATGCACCGGTTTCGCCAATTCCAAGATGGTTTCCAAGTCCACAATGTGCACCAGTGCATGTGGACTGATGATGTTTAAAAGTGTCCACATTGCGGCTGCGAATCCATCTATTCAGTAGGCCGGGTAGAATCAGAACAAGGACACCACTTGTGAAGGTCATGCTGTATCTGCAGATGATGAGCTGAATAAAAAAGGGGCCTAGAAGGTTTATGTTGGTCACACTTCTCTTCCACGATCTTGGTCCTCATTTATGTAAATGAACTCAGCGTCAAATGCCCTCAGATGAAGAGGTCTCCCGGAGCAACATGAAGAGCGATGCTGGTGAGCCTAAAACCAACCTGGAAGACTTGTTCACGATACAGCATGGCAAAATTGCATTGTCTTGTCAGGTACTCAGACTTGTCCTTGGCTTTACCCATGAGAAGACCCACATCGATAGCCGCGTCTGCCCTGACATGGACATTGTGGAGGAGACAACATATTCAAACACAGCGTCATTATTCACTCAGATGTGGGAGACCGTGTAGTCTAATCATTGACTTCAAACGGTTATTTGATTTTCAGTGGTCCAGGTCGCTCCTGCATTTGAATCCGTCACATCTAATCCCAGTTGTCAGCTTGCGCAGGACAGCAATATGTGCTGATCCTGAGCTGAAGTGCTGCCATATATTCTCATCACCAGTGCCTGGCGAGACTTCTCTCAAGTCGGGCCACCATTTTGGAGCCGCATGCCATGGCTTGGCGTCACTGACTTGGGGCGGAAGGGAAGAGCCATGCTCGCTGGGTCACTCCGTTTATGAGCGTCATCCACCACTCTCGACCCATCATGGCATATCATACCGCCTCCAGCAGGAATCAAGGGCAAGTCAAGACTTAGTCAAAAGGTGTCAAGAATGACTCTGCAACAAATCGTGCTCTTGCGTTCAGCTGCGCGGAGTTAGTGTATGTGCAGGAGAAGCCCTGGGCAGTGTGTTGCTCACGAATAGCTTCATCTCCGAAATTTCCTTGTCAACCTCCTCCATGAACTGGATTATGAAGTCCACAAGCTTGTGCTTCAACATCTCCTCCGTGTGGAAGTTTGTAATCAGGAAAGAGATGTCATATCCCTACTCAGACGGTCAGTCTCCACCTTAGTCAGGGGTGTCCGCAGCCTGAGGGGGCAGGCAGCAGGCAGCGAGCAGGTCGGCAGAGAAGCCGGTATGGCCACACACCTTGATAGGTTTCCGCCGCAGGATGAAGAAGGACTCGGCTCGCTGTTCCAGGAACCGGGTGAACTTGTGTACCAGGATGTGCTCGATCTCGTCAGCCTGCTTGATCTTGATGCTGATGCGGATGCTGTTGATGCTGGGCTCGATGAGGACGCGCTCGTTCTCGTTTCGCGCAATCGTGAGGGGCGTCAGTAGGACCTCGGGTGACGTCCTGGCCTCGACTTCGGGGACATTGTGTCGCTCGGCGGTCTGGGATGCGAAGTTGGACAGGCAGAGGGCGGCTGTCAGGCTGCTGCGGACGGCCTGCAGGTACGGCCTGAGGGATTGAGACTGGGAGGCCCGTCAGCTGTGCAATGGAAAGTCTGTGGGTATGGGGGTCACTCGTACCATCTCGAAGGCGCGGGGACTCTGCCAATCGTGTTCGGGATGCCGAGCTGGCGTGGTGAAGGTCGAGGTGGTTGTCCAGAGGAGCTGTCCCGGAATGGAGCGACGTCAACCAGCGCGGTGTGGGGCGTCAGGAGCGGCGGGACATGCCAGCGGAATCAGGGGAAGGCATGAAGGTACGTACCCTATTTGCTGGAGCTCCGATGTTCCCCCCTCCCCCCTGTCAGACCTTCCCTTACGGTTGCACGGTCACACACTAAGGCTGTCTGGTCGTGCTGGTGTGCCCCGCCATGTCCATTGATGACACAAGCTCCCAGCTGCCTGCCCGCCACCCATGGTTTTGCCTCCCTGCTGCCCACGTTGACAAACACCACCCGGTTCTTCCATAAAGTCTATACGATCACCACAATTCTCTGGACTTCCCATTGCGCAGTGACTCCGCGAATGCACATAATAGCTCACCCGACTCAAAACGAGCAACTGACAAGATGGCGGTGAATGGTGAGCTCAGGTCCCCGGTTCCTTACCTCCGAAGCGCCCCAGAGTTGCAGATATGCTGGTCGCACTCCTCCCACCATTGACCGTTGGTTGCTAACATTGCCCTTTCGCAGTCATTATCAAACATCAGGGCACCAAGTACGATGTCGAGGTGGACCCCTCCGCCACCGGCGCGGAATTCAAGGAGATAGTCTACAGCCTGACAGCCGTCGAGCCCGAACGACAGAAGATCCTGATCAAGGGCGGCCAGCTGAAAGATGATGCGGACATGGGCAAGCTGGGCCTGAAGGCCGGCCAACAGATCATGATGATGGGCACCCCTAGCTCCGGCGGGGCAGATCTCGCCCGGCCAAAGGAGAAGATCAAGTTCATGGAGGACATGACCGATGCCGAGAAGGCCCAACAGGAGGGCGCAGTCCCAAGCGGTCTCACCAACCTCGGCAACACCTGCTACCTCAACTCGACCCTGCAGACGCTCCGAGCGATACCCGAGCTCCAAGACTCTCTGGTCAAGTACGAGTACAAGAGCCAACCCGGCTCCAGTGCCCTCGGTGTCCTGCCCCAGTTTGACATCACGACACAGCTGAAGAATCTTGTCAAGGCGATGGGTGAGACGCAGGAGGCTTTTGCGCCCTTTGCTTTCATCCAGGCGCTGCGTCAGGGTTTCCCTCAATTCGCAGAGAGGTCTCGCACAGGGCAGGGCTATGCGCAGCAGGATGCCGAGGAAGCCTGGACCAACATTCTATCCCAGGTCCGGAGCAGCCTGCAAATCAAGGGCCAGAACGATTCTGCCCCTGTCTCGTGGGTCGACCGCTACATGTCTTTGCAGCTCGAGTCGAAGCTCGAGTGCGACGAAGCCGAGGCCCGAGAGCTAGGCGAGCAGCCTGTCGAGGCCACTGACACGTTCCTGAAGCTCAACTGCCACATCGATGGCGAGACAAACCACCTGCGGGACGGAATCTTGGCTGGCCTGACAGAGAAGATCGAGAAGAGGTCGGAGGCCCTCGGAAGGGACGTGAACTATACCAGGTCGTCTAAGATCTCGAGATTGCCGTTGTACCTGACCGTCCAATTCGTCCGTTTCTTCTGGAGAAGAGACACGCAGAAGAAGGCCAAGATTCTCCGCAAGGTCACCTTCCCCAAGGACCTCGACATCATGGAATTCTGCACGGAGTCCTTAAAGGAGAAGCTGATCCCGGTCAGGGACAGGCTCCGAGAGGTTCAAAAGGACGAGGAGGACATCACGCGCGCGCGCAAGAGGAGAAAGGCAAACCCCGCATCTGCGGACGCACCACCGGAGCCAGCCGAGGCTGAAAAGAAGGACAAGAAGGAAGGCAAGAAGCCTGCTACAGATTCTGACGGTGACACGTCGATGGAGACGTACAAGACGGACGCGGAGTGGGAGGAGGAGAAGGCATCAGCGCTCCGCGAGGCGAAGAAGGAGCTCCTCTCGCTGGTCAACCAGGACCTGGCGAAGGACGACGGCGCGAACCAGTCTGGCCTTTACGACCTCCGGGCCGTGATCACCCATCAAGGTTCCAGTGCCGACAGCGGCCACTACACGGCATACGTGAAGAAGCCGGGCCCAAAGGACCCCAAGACGGGCAAGCTCGGCGAGGAGGATGGCAACTGGTACTGGTTCAACGACGACAGGGTCACGGAGGTGCCTGGGGACAAGATCGAGACGCTGGCTGGAGGCGGAGAGACACACTCGGCCCTGATCCTGCTTTACAAGGCCGTTCCGTTGCCTACTGCGGAGGAGGCCTCGTAGGGCGATCGCGGAACGGACGAGACTGGCGGCGTGCTCGACTTGTTCTTTGATCGGATCACCGGCGAATTGAAGGTGACGCGTCCGTACCCTCCCGGTCTACCTGGTCCACTGCTTGGCGGAGGGCTCGCCGCCAGCACGGCAGAGGACGGATCCGCCACCTGCTGGAGTTTACATAAGCAAGTCGTTCGGCAACCCTCCGGAGGGTGTTCGGTGCGGAGGATCCGCCGCATATAGGAGCACGGATCATTCTGACTATGGCGGATGACAATGGAGCAATCATCAGGGCATTTGTCTGTGTTTTTGCTCGAGGGCGTCATCTCGAGGTCTGGGTCTAGTCAGGGAACAAGCGTTGCAGTGCTTGCCACCACGATACAAACTGGAGTCTGGAGACTAAAGAACATTGCCATAGAGCTAGAGTGCATCTGGTGCATTTGAAAGATTAATACAAAAGCCGTTCCTCGCAGGATGCTGCGACCCCTGTTAATTTTCACTGCTTTTTCTTATTATTAAGTAGTGGCAAAGTTGTGATTGGCTGAGGCGGATGTAATAATGGCGGCCTCGTCAGAGTTATTATCAATATCAGCTCTGACGGACGGGCACGGGAGGTGGCAGCCCCCCAGGCCGCGACAGGCGAGTGACG
Source organism: Diaporthe humulicola (assembly GCA_038088545.1). Classification (NCBI taxonomy): domain Eukaryota; kingdom Fungi; phylum Ascomycota; class Sordariomycetes; order Diaporthales; family Diaporthaceae; genus Diaporthe; species Diaporthe humulicola. Next base: position 37,429 of record JBBWSL010000107.1, read on the forward strand.
GGTGACGTGCCAGCCAAGTGCGACCAAGACGTAAGATGATGTGCCGGCTGGGCTGGGTGGCCCGCTGGGCTCATGTGCCAGGAAGCTTGGAAGTGTGGTCGGGTTGCGTGGAGGTTGAGGCTGTGCATGTGGTCAATCGGGGTTGATGACGGGACAAAGCGACGGCGGCGTCGGCGGTAACGACAGTTACTGTTGGGAGTACAGAGTAGGATAGAGTCGGCGCCAGCAACAGCAGCAGCAGCAGCAACCAGAGACGAAAAGGGACAGACAGACAGACAGGGTTCCTAGGCTATAATAGCAACAGGACCCAATCCAACCCATCCGGTCTCATCCCGTCTTGCTGCTCGTCAGAACCGTCAGAAGGTTGTATACTGTTGATTAATCCCCCGCACTCTACTGTTTCCGAGTGCTTGGTCTCCCCTGGCAGAAACCTGGCAGACCTGGCAAACCCGTCGACCGAACTTGACCGAACTCAGGGCAACACAAACACAAGCCCTCACACCCCCGATTCCGTTCCTGCAGCTGTCAAAACACTGGCCTCAAACGGCCGGCCGTCCGTTGAAACTACTGCCGTCTTGCTCTCGCAAACAGGAGTCCCGGCCTAATCTGCTTTGGTAGCTGATAGGCGAAGTGGGGGGGAGCGGAGACGAGAGACAGGCAGCAGACAGAGAACAGAACAGAACAGACAACAAGCAGCTGCCAGCACACCCAGCCGGGCCAGCCAGCCAGCCAGCCAGCCAGCCAGCCAGCCAGCACGGCATACGTTTTTAGGTGCACAGCACAGCCCAGATCAGACGTGGGGACTGGCCAGGTGGTACGTGGGTGGGTTCATCCCCCCCAGAGCTCGAGGACCCTTGGTCAGCGGAAAACCAAATCAGATCCCCATGCACCCCAGTCCCAAGACACTGACGCGACTTCGCGGATCCCAGGCTGCCTTTTCCCACCACAAGGTTATTTATTATTACCATCGCCTAACAACGACCCCCAGTCTGTTACTGCCTGCCAGCCTGCCAGCCCTGCCTGCCTGCTTGTATCTACTGTATTATCGTGCACAACCACCCCCTCCCCTTAATCATTACGACGACTGCACTGCACCGACTGCGCCGCTTTCTCGCCTCGATTCCTCCATATCGATCCTTTTCTGTTTTCTTCTTTGTTGAGATACCCCATCCACCCACCTTCCTTTGAACAGCAATTTCCCAAGCTCCCGCTGCTGCATCTCCCGCCACACGCCGAACGAGCCAACTTTAACATCCCGAGGCCGCGGGCATTTGCTGCTTCACTCGGAGCCTTGGCAAACCCCGACTCGAACAACAGCCTTATCGCGACATCTGCCTCTGGGCACCCCACCCACCACCACCACCCCCTTCATTACTCCGACGTCATAACTCCCTCGCCGCTGTGGTCCGGTCGCACCGCGAACCCCCGCCCACGATGAAGTCCATGAAGGGCTTGAGCAATAAGATGCTCGGCAGCATCAAGAAGAGGACCGACTCCTCCGCCGACACCGCGAGCGCCGCGGGCAGCGATTCAGCCGTCGACCTGCAGGGCGACTCGCCCGAGGCCGTCGGCGCCAGGAGTGTGGTACGAGACACACGCCAAACACCGATGCTGGGGGCTACGTGCTGACGATGCTGTACAGAAAGCTTTCTGCGAGTCGGGTGGCCCGAATAACACGGTATGTTGCATATGATCGGGGGGCACACCTTTGGGATTCAGACTAGGGCATCTTGGGTGGCCGCGCAAGTGTCGCACGACTTGGCCGATGGGATATCAGCGGCATCTTTCCGGGGCGGAGGGACGTTCCGGGCGGCGCGCACGACGTCGTGATCGTTTGGTGCGGCGGCTGGGAGGAACTGTCGCAACGCTTCTGCTGCGCCGCTGCCTCCTGCCCATGTGCTCTCGTCTCTCCGGCTGCTGTGCCCCTGTCTCACACTACTACTGGCGCAGAGTTGCTGATCGGGTGGGATACAGGGCGACGAGGTCACCTTCCTGCCATCGATAGTCGAGTCGGCCGAGTCATCGCCGACAGCAGCCGCCGAGTGCGCGCGGACGATACGCAAGTACCTCAAGAAGGACTACTGGTCGAAGCCCTCGTACCAGTACAATGCGCTCATGCTCACGAGAATTCTCGCCGACAACCCCGGGCCGACGTTTACTCGGAACCTCGACGGGAAGTTCCTGGACGTGGTCAAGGACCTGCTGCGGAACGGGCGCGACCTTTCCGTGCGCCAGATGCTCATGGAGACGCTGGATACATTCGAGCACCAGAAGGGCTGGGACGAGGGCCTCGGCCCCATCATCGAGCTGTGGAAGAAGGAGAAGGACAAGGCCTACAAGGCTTACGGGGTATGTCCCGGCATCACCGGACCTGTGTCGGAGGAGTCGAGTTGCTAATGGTTTTCAGGGAAATCCGCCGCCCCCGCCACGTCCGCAGAATTTCGCCGTGCCCCCTACAGATTCGCACTCGCAGAACTATTTCGCGAGGAGCCACAACAACAAGCGCCTCCCCAGCCCCGTCGAGCTGGCAAACCGCCTGGAGGAGGCGCGGACGTCGGCGAAGCTGCTGTCGCAGCTGGTGGCCAACACGCCGTCGACCGAAGTCCTGGACAACGACCTGGTCAGAGAGTTCGCCGACAGGTGCCTGAGCGCGTCCAGGAGCATACAGGGCTACATGACGGCCGAGAACCCGGGGCCGGACAACGAGACCATGGAGAGCCTGATCGACGTCAACGAGGAGCTGCAGCAGGCGCTCAACAACGAGAAGCGCGCGAGGCTGAGCGCCAGGAAGGAGCTCGGCCTCAACGACCGCTCCGAGAACGTCAGCCCCGCCCCCGAGGTCAACGGCTCGAACCGCCCGCCCATGCCACAGGCGACGGGGTCGTACTCTGCCCAAGGAGGAGCATTCCCCAGCGGCGGAGCTTACGCAGGCGATTCGGGGCCGCCGCTTCCGAGGAAGCCGCTCAACAACGGCAAGGGGAAGGCGAGGCAGGAGCCAGACCCGGTAGACTACGTGCCGCCGCCACCGGGACCCCCGCCAGGACACCCCGCGGCGGCAGCCGGCTCATACCGCGCCGCAAACAACGCAACGCCGGCGGACGAGGGCCAGGACCCATTCCGCGACCCGGAGCCGACAAGAACAGGCAGGCCGGCACCGGCAGGGTCCTCGTCGTCAGGCTCCGCGGCGGCGGCACCGCAGCTGGACGAGCCGCGGCTGGCCGACGAGCCGTTCCACCCGGGCTTCGGCGAGCCGACGCGCAGCTATGTGAACCGGCAGGACAGCGCCATGAACAAGGTGACGATGCACGGCGCGGGCTACGGGCCGGCGGACCAGGACGGGGACAAGGAGGTCGTGGGCGGGAGCGGCGCGGGCTACGGTGGCTACGGCGGGTCGTCGTCGTCCGCGACGAGGCCGCGCGCCGTGTCTGACCTGAGCGACGACATCTACAACCCGCCGAACTCCTCCTCGGACGCGTACGGCGGGTCTTCGTCGGGGAAGAGGCCGGTCTACCGGTACTGAGCGGCGGCTACCTAGGTACCTACCACCTGCATATATGTCGGAGGACGGGAGGAGGAACGTGTTTCCACGGGATTGCTCTTACCTGCCTGCCCGCCACCTAAAATACCCAGCTACTCTTTACCTGCCTATCTATTTACACCTACCTACCTGGTGGAAAACAAACAGCATTCTTGTTTATGATTTTTTTTTCTGGTGGGGATGGGGAGAGGAAGACGTGTTGTGGGGTTGTAACATCGTGGGGGAGAGTTGGTGGTGAAGCATCAGGGTGGGTGAATGGACGAACGAAACAGACAAACAGACAAACAAACAGACAGCAGTTGTTATCATCGGGCATGAGAGAAATACCAGCCAGGGAGAAAGTGAGAAAGCATACGTACGCTGGTCGCGATGCTGTGATCATATGCCGTCCGTCTGTCCGTGTGCCCTTCCGTCAGTCATTCTTCCTTTCCTCAATGCCATCAGTTGCCTCCCCAAGGCGCATCTCCTCACATCGTGTTGGTCGCTTGATGCCATCAACTGGCTGCCACACCAAGCAGAGGATCTGTGCGGCGCGCCCAGCGTTTCCCCTGCTATATTAGACCACTGCCTCCCTAGTCTTCTAGCGTGGTCACTCTTTTGAGCTTTGTTTGGCGCAGTTAGTTCTCGCACAGGATCGCCATCGCATCGAAGATTGGTGTTCCCACCCATCATGACATATGGGATTGATTTGCTTCCGGGATCCTGAAAACACTGTGGGCAGGGCCCGACGTCCTGATCGGTGAGCCCAATCTCTGCATGTCGCTCGTAGAGGCGACAGCTTCTCTTCCTCTCTGTCTGTCTGTCTGCGCCCCGCCGCGCTCTTCCTCCCCGAGAGCCCGACCCCCGCCCCCCCTTTGGCCTGTCCGTCTCTCATATATTGAGCCCGACTGCCCGAGGCCCCCTTAAACACTCGGCCAGGTTAGAGGGATCGCAGGGTTTCGAGAGTGTGTGTGTGATCGTACCGTGTGGTTCGTGTCGTGCGCGGATAGGGTGTGTGGTCGTCGTCGTCGGCGATGCTGATGCGCGTTGACGTGTACGTACAGTATGATACAATATAGGGAAAGACAGCGAGCCGCGCCCCCAAATTTTCCTTCTTTTTTTCTTGCTTCTTCCTTTCCTCTATTCTAATCCATTCGTTTTTTTTTTGTTTTTTTTTTGGTCTCGCCCCTGCCTACCCTTTTTGCTTCTTCTCGCTTCCCTCTCCCGTGCCCGTCTTGGCTTGCGTCGGGGGTTTATGTCCGCAGATCAATGTCTCTCGCTTGCTCGCTGGCTCGCGGGGGTGGATCGACGAGGGCGTCTTCCCACCTACATGGGAACCTGGGGACTTCGTTTGTCGTTTTCTGTGTGAGTGGGATCTGAAGTTTGTGCATCTAGATGGCTGGTTTTGGAGAAGTTTCTGGCAGGGGTTTTTCAAAAGGGAATGCGTCTCGTGCTGGCTGACACCCCTTGCCCACCTGAGGCCTATATTTCCTTTTTATTCCTCCTCCCCACTTCCCGCTAACCCTCGCCTTCTCGTCTGGGAAGCAAGGACTGTGGAATGGGACTTCCCATGGACTGATGGGGAGGTGCTGGTGATCTGCCTGCCTTTCCTCCGATCTACGTTTCTCATGCAGCTGCCTCGTGTCGGGCCTTGTGGGCACCGCAAAAAAGAAGAAGGGGAGGGGGAGGGGGGCAAGAAGCAAGCAGTCGTGTGTTGGTGATTTCCTCGTCATCGACCGAACCAGTTCGTCACCCCCCCCCCCCCTTAAGACGGCGACTGTCGCGATGCCAGGGGTGCGTGTCGGCCGCCAACATAGGCATGAGATGCGAGTGGATGCAGAGCCTCTGTGTCACGCTGCTGCGAGAGCCGCCGGGAGAGCTGCCGTGCATATGCAGGTGCAGAATAGAAAATCAACGAGAGGCAGGTAGACGAGCGGGCAGGCAGTTCTTGACACTTCCACCTCGTCCTCCTCTTACGCCTTGGGGACGGATGTTGCTTGTGGCTTGCCTCAGTATCCCCCGATGAGCTGCATACGATGCATGGGTTTGTCTATCGGGGGCAGTTGGATTCCTCCCAACCGCTCGCTTGAGTAGGCTGGGTTGTCTTTGAGGGCACACCGTCCCCCTCCAGTGCGCTTTTCAGATATCCACATGGTGGACCGGATATGCAATCCTTCGCACTCGCGTGTTCGTTGCGGCTGTTTTTGTCTCTCCCTCCCAAAAGACGTGTTCATACAGGGTGGGTGGAGAGGGGGCAGCCCTCGTCCCCCGATGCTGCGGGCTCGATGCCGTCGTCACAGATCGCCCCGTATCGGACATGTGTGTTGGTGAGGGCGGGCGGGGATAGGTAGGAACTGAGGCGGTGAGCACACCTCAGCAGCAACCCTCCCTACCTTCTCCTCAACGGTAAGCAAGACACACGATGTGGTGTGTGTCTTTTGAGGGTGTAAAACTCGTCCTCCAGCCCACACGGACTTGCAATACCGGGGGCCATTTCTGTCCTCCCGCGCCGCTGGGCCCCCACCAGTGAGGCTCCGTACTCCCACCCTCCTCCATCGCAAGCTACATCCGAATCAAGTAAGCCCGTCGCAGCGGCGGGTCAGCGGCGCCGTTCGCTCATGAACATGTGTTCGTCCGTCAGCCGCGAATGGGGCGGGGGGGATCGAAATCACATCGGCGTCGACAGGTTCGTATCTTGGCCTTGGTCTGTATGGCTCCGATGTTCAGGACTATGGGCAGTAAGTAGTCAAGTAGTCTACCTACATATGCGTGGGACAGACAAAGGGACTCCGCAGCGTGGCGTCAGCACCGGCTGATCCCCGGCCCCTAGAGGGACTTGGTCATACACCGGTTGCTGTTGGCGGCGGGTGCGTGCCCACAATGTTCAGTTTCGGTCACTACTTCCACACATCACGACGAGCACACGAGGCATGAGGGAATATAGTCTACAGATTGAGCAAAGGGGCCCAGGAAACGCAGGGTATGGGGTGGAGGCATAAAGCCAGCGCATCTAGTTACCTTCATCACACATGGTCGCTTTCGTTTTGCATAGGTAGTAGCCACGTAAATGACTGTATACGGGCATGTTGCCCACTCACTCCCCCCAAATCCGACAGTACACTCGAAACCCGCGGGAGTCTGAGACGCGGGATGAAAACCGGCCCCTCCTCTTACGCCGGCAGGTCAGGGCAGAGTGAGAGATGACCAAAACTTTAAATATGATTCCCGCGGGGGTTTGGGCGGAGAGACCGGAAAGTTGAATTTGATTTCAACCAGGAGCGGATGTATCATGATGAGCTTGTCCCACGTGAGTGTGGTCAAACTTTTCTGGTTATTTCGATTTTTACGTTGGGTGCTGAGAGGAGTCCGGGACGGAATGATACTCAAAAAATCATGTGTCTCCGGGCTATGTCCATGAGCCAGTTGTACAATGTGTGGGCACACGCGACACGCCACAATACGCACAAAATACATACTCTCCAAGTTCCGAGTATGTAACCGCATGCGAGTCAAGAAGGTTCCGCTCCTCCCGACACAGGAGACGAGGACGGGGGACCCTCCCTTCTTGACCCTCGGTCTATGTGTGTGTGTGTTGGGCTTCCGCTGGGCGCTCCAAAGCAGGCCAAGAACCCCAGAGTCAATTAATTATACTTGCGCTATCCGACGGGTGTGCGAGTGCAACCTCGATCCAGGGCTCCACCCAGATCTGCCCCCTTGCGGCTCCACCGCGCTCGCTGCGTTCCACACCTTCTTCGCCGGTTCGTTCATTCGTTCTGTGGGGTTTCCCTTCGGACGGCTGGCTCACAGTCCAAATGCGAACCCGAGGGGTGGTTTATAAACTGTGCTGTGAGTACATGTACGTAGCCGAGAGCCAGGTGACGACAATGATGATATGCCCCACGCGTCCCGGGCGAGACACTCCGAAGGGGGGCCCAGGACGCCCTGCGTCGACACATCATCAACGCACGAGTTTTATGCGGGCGCCGCATGTCGGTGTCGGTGCGTTGCCCTGGGAAAGCAACGTAGCAGAGGGACGCGACTGGACCGGTCAGCGGGGATCTTATGTGAAAGGAGGGCTGATCGACGCCGAGTTCGACAGGGACGCATGCATGGCCGAGAGAAGGAAAAGGAAGAAAATAAAGAAAGACGAAAAGACCGTCTCATGTCTGTGCCCGGCCATTCCAGCCCTGCAGCCCTGCAGCTCGGGTGCCCTACCGAGGCGTTACTGTCTGGCTGGCAAATGGCTGGCAGATGGCTGTTCTTGGAAGAGCTTGCGGCAACACCTGCGAAACTGCGATCATCAGGCCTTTTGTCTGAGGGTGGGTGAGATGCAGTACCCCCTTCACATGTCGAACAGGAATACCACGTATGCCGTGTCATCGTCAGCAGGTAAACCTTCCACCGCAGTGAGCCAAACGGCCGCGTTTTACGACGTCTTCGTCCCGTGTATGTGTGTATGTGTCGTCCCAGGTGATCGACGCCCGAGATGTCACCCACCCATTTATTCCAATCAATTCCCCGCCGCCCCCAGATGCAGGCAATTAATATCGCGGAAGTCTGGCAGTTTGATATAGAGTGGTCTGCCACTGTATTACAGACGAGACGAAAGTTGGCCTGCTATCAGAGGCCAGCCATTCAAGGCCGTTGTACCTTGGCCCTGTCCTGTCCTGCCCTCCGGCTGGCCAGAGCCGACGGATACTTGCATGATCCTACTGCATGTTGCGAAGAAGCAAGGTTGCAGAGTGGCCCGGTTCACAACCTGGGGGATCTAGGCCTCCCCCCTGCCAATCCTGGTTCTGGTATGCGTATGCGAACACTGCACAATACCACAGTAGTCTATTTATACAAGAAGCGCCCGAATGAAGGCTCAACGGTTAAGCTGGTTGGATGAACGCCGAGGCTGCACGGTGCCCAGCAAGTCGTATTGGCGACGCGAAAAAGCCATGTTGTATCCCACGCCAGGCTCTCCAAAGCTTTAGCAACAGCAAAAGAGGCAGGGGAATAATAAAAAGCAGAACCAGTGGCAGTGCCTGTAGTTCCAGCGGTATCTGCGGGACAAGACATCATCCGATGTCCTGGGGCTTTCCTCGGTGACATGTCTGGGTTTCCAAGAAAGGGTGGGCAACTGGGTGGTGGGGTTGTTGATAGCCCGGCGGGCGGCGGCCCTTGGGACGGAAACATCGTACCATATCTGGGTGCTACGGTATATTCGATGGTTTTATTGTCATAATTATCCGGCCTTGTCGTGGTCTGGCTTCTGTGGTCTGCAACTGCTATGATGGCGTGCATGATCGTGTGGCACAATTGGCCGGAATGCGGTAGACGGCGACCCGGCTCGTCCCTGTCTCCGTCATGCCTTTGCCAACTCTGCCAGCAAGCGTGATAGAAATGTGCTCTCATCCCTCTCCAGGTCGGTCTACAGCTTGGTTAGAAGCAGTAGCCTTTATTGAAGGCTGCATGCATGTGTGGTGGGTGTACTGGCATATCAAGGAAGGCGAGCATGCTGTGCTGTGTTGTTGTTCATGTTGTGCAGGGGGGATATGCAGAGGCTTGACAGGTTTCTCGGATCAAACAGATGCCGTGCATGCAGCACAGCGTGGCACCATTGCTTTTGCTTCTTTCCGTGGTAAAGTAATTGACATGACGCACCTTGGTCATCTTAAAAGTCCCTACCGTTTACCAGTCGTGCCAGTCAGGCAGGCAGGCAGGCAGGCAGGCAGGCAGGTAGGCGGGACAAAGTCTGGTTGTCATATATCATAAGTTTTATATGTGGCTCGGCCCCCGGTCCGCATGTTTCTATTGAGCAGCTTGCCGAGTTAATGGTGTTGTGGATGATTTATGAATCGGTCGGTGTGCAATAAGGCGCCGATGGTCTGATGTGGCCAAGCAATACTTTTGGCTGGATTCAGCTTCAGGATGCTGTGGGATGGATGTGCTGCACGTGGCCTCGAAATACGCAGAGGCTGCAGAATGATTGTCTGCAGCATGTCATGCCCTTTTGTTCAAATACGGCGAAGATGGCGAAGACTGCACGGTATGTAATGTGATGACAAGGCAAGAGCAGCTGTGGGATGCCGTTGAGCTTCCAACCTGGGTGTGGTGTGGTGTACACCATGTACCGCTGGTGCTCTACAAGGTGGACAGGTACAAGAGGTACTTTGTGTAGACATGCAGACAGCATGGACCTACTGTGGTAATGTGTGTTTTGTTCGGATCCACACGGCAATATGCAGGGCAGGGACGGGCAGGGACGGGCAGGGACGGACCAGCCCCCACAGCATTCCATTCCAGAGCCAATGCACAAAGGACCCCTGATTGGACATGCGTTACCACTGCAGCGGAATCGCATGTGCCAGCGTCGCCTCTTGCGGCGTGGCCACCTGGGCGAGGTGGTATCAGGCGCCCGAAACGGTCAAGCTCCCACTTGTGAGCCACTTGTGGGGCGGGCCCCGGCTGCACGACGGTGGAGCGGGAGCCAAAAACGCCTCTTGCTTCTTTGGGCGGACCTTGCGAAACGTCCACTTTGGCAACGCTCGTTTGACGCCATCACACACTTTCACACTCCACGTTTGCCCATCACCATTAGCCATCAGCCCGCCATCGGCAGCCATCACAGCCAGTGGGCCAGTGGGAGATAGGTGCACACATGCACACATGCCCACACGCTCACGCACCGACAGCCAGGTGGAGAGACTGAACAGCCCAGCCGTGCCGCGAAATGACATGACACGACATGACACGACACGAAACGGGCTGGAGAGCAACAACACAGCACCACACATGGGATCAGCCCAACAGACTCAGCAACAAATCAAACACATGCAGATCACCCGCGCGGGACTGGACGAGTCGTCACGAATGGGATGAAAATACTCCTTCCTGCTGCGCCGGGGACAAGGCAAAGGCCCAATCACCAGAGACTGTCGAGTCAACTCAAGTAACCCGTGGCATTACATGACATGGCGTGGCACGGCATGTCACGGCAGCACAGCATATTTAGAATATTCCCCAGACGGCCAAGCAAGCACGCAGGCATGCAAGCGAGCGCGCATGCAGGCGGCCGCGCGGGCTGCAGCAGGCAGGCCCGCTCAATGCCTCTCGTCTCGACCACAACAATCAGACGACGTATAAGCTTCTCTGTTGGGCCTACCTCGACCGCCCGTGGCGCGACAGGCATTGGCCGGCCCATCTGGTCTTGTCTGCTGTCCACCATCCTGTGCTGCTCCGCGATTGGGTCGTTATCCGCACCAGACCATCCGCCCCGTGCCTCCTGGCGTCGCGGCCCCACGGCTGGCTTTGGCGGCGTTTCTCGTTCTCGCACTGCTTCACCTCATCCCATCTTTTGCCTGGTCCTGCCCTGCTGTGCCCGCCCACGAACAGCCTGTCCAACCCTGCGACTGGACTGGACTGGACTGGACACGGCGGGCGGGCGGGCGCCGCGCAGGCAGGCAAACATGACTGGGCTGGAGCGGAATGGGCTGGGCGTTGGAACCTGAACAGCATGACCCTCTTGAGCATGAGCATCTGGAGCTGACGCTACCGCCGCCTTCTCAAACAACCGCTCTTGTTCCTCTTCTACGAATCGCTTCTCTTCCCGCCCGAATATCAGTGTTCTAGCTTCCAAACCTTCGCTTCTAGCTTCTTTTCCTCTTCGCGGGCCTTGTCTGGTCCACGTCCACAATCCGTGCGTGCCACGTTTCTCCATTCCAAGACGGGCTGGTGGCCTAGTGTAGCATCCAGGCTCTTTATAGCCTTACCGCCTCTTACTCCGTGCTCTTGTCTCGCCTCTCTCCGGTCCACCACCCGCTCGCTCGCGCGTTCGTTTCCTTTTGGCGGCCCCCTCCTCCGCCGCATGCACCCTCTGGTGGCAGCCGCCTCGCTTGCGCCATCGCCCGCATATCCGCCGCCACGGGAGAATCATTCAGCCCGGGCTGTCTCTCCTCTGGCTCGTCTCAGTCTTGTACTTTACCCGGGCTCGGTCCCAGTCCCAGTCCCCCAGGTCGAGATACGAAGCACGCACAGTACACGAGGACATGGTGCGTCGATCTTAGCCTGCAAGCCGAGCCAGCCAGCAATCCTACCGGCGTCTCGTCTCCGCCGGAGCACACAGCAAGGCAGCCCAGCCTCGAGGACCCATCGAAAGGGCCCCAGCTTCGTGAGATCGTCGACCCGGCCCTCGCTGTGCCCGCTCTTCCTCGGCTCGGTCGTCTTCCTCGCGTGCATTGCGGCCGTGTCACGCTACTCGCAGATTAGCACTGCAGCTCTCTGCCGCAACCGGTGGTTCGTTTACATCGACCATCACCGGTCCTTGATGCCACCTCCGCTTACATTCCCCAATCGCCCCATCTTCGTTACTTTCTCCAAAAGGAGGATAGCCTCCTTTTCCCACCTCGACCCTCAACACCCAACCCGGGCCAAGATCTGACCTCGTCCCCTGCAGCCCATCCATCCTGCTGCTACCCATCGGGATACCCACATATCCACCCATCTTCACTCTGGGTCGCCCTCCACACCCCTGTCCGTATCAATTGTTGGATCCCATGGAAACATCTTCTAGAATTAAAATTTCCCATCCCGCCTGCTTCGTGTGAGATCTTCTCCACGAGGCCCTCTCCCTCATGTCCATGCCTTCTACACTCCTCCTATCCTTCCCCAGAGACCTGGCTGAATGTGCTCGCCAGCGGAGGAAGCGAATGGCCTCATATGCCCAGGGCGCAGGCCAGACATGTTACCACTCGCAGCAGCAGCAGCATCATCATCAATATCAGCCTAGGTGGTCGCTGAACGACCTAAGCACTGAGCTCCTGGCCTTGATATTCGAACAGGTTCGTGATGATCCCTCCTGGCACGCCCTCTGGCCTCTTCATGATGCCGTCGTGAGGGCGGCATACCCCCTGGCTACTGTACTGACTTAGACCTGGCAGCTCCGGGACATCGATACCCAATATGTCTCGACCGCTCGGCTTCTTTGCCAACGGTTCAACCAGATAGCAATACCTATCGCCTACAAGACGTTGGTCTTGACAGAGCGGATAGTAGCCCAGGATGCAGGGCAACATTTCCCTCAAGCTCTTGAGTATATTAGTGCTCACACGAACCACGTTGTTGCCAGAAGCGACCTGGACCCTGCCGGGATAAAAAGGATCCTGGAGAGGATACGGAGACTCTCATCCGTGAGGTAAGTGCTCTCTTATAAGCAACTGGCAACTATCTACCCTGATCAAGGTCTCGGACGTGCTGACCATGCTACTCAATATAGATGGCGATACGTGGACAGAGAGGTGCGCTCGGGCCGGTTCTGGCTGCCATCCGACATACTCAACGCGGAGCAGACCCGTTACAACCGCACCAAGCTCTACGTCGAGGAGCTGCCGCTCCGGGACTTTGAGGGCGATATGCGCAACACCTACCTTCGCGCCATACCCATCGACCTCCTGGTGTCCCTGAAGATGGCGCACCCGGCGCCGCCGCTCGTCACCCGGCTGGGCTCCCTCAAGCACCTCCTCCTCTCGGCGCGGCAGCTCGAGACCCTCCACTTCGAAGACCGGGGCCAGGGCACGCAGTTCGACTTTGCCCCGCACGAGCGGCTCCCGCCCCTGCGCGAGCTCACCCTCCGCTCCTACGACTGGAGGCACAGCGCCGAGGAGGTGGCGCGGCACTGGGACTTCTCGCGCATCACGTCGCTGGAGCTCATCTCGGTGCCCGTCTTCAACTTCCTCAACTCGGTCCGGTTCCACGAGCTGGCGAACCTGCAGACGCTGCACTGCGAGGACTTCAGCGCGCACCTCCCGGACCTGCGCATCGAGGCGACGCGGCGGCTGAACCTGCTCATCCGGTCCCACATCCGCGCCCTGTCGACCCTGCAGGTCACGGTGCACACGTACCACTTCCCCGTGGACGCGCTGCTGTCGCACGCGCGGACGCTGACGACGCTGCGGCTGCGCGACCACACCGGGTTCGGCGAGGAGGACCGCCGCTGCCCGACCGTGTACCACGAGGACCTGGCGATGCTGGCGGGGAGGATGCGCCAGGTCCAGGTGCTCGAGCTGGACATGGACGTGGTGCACACGGACCCGCCGCAGTTCCTGCGCGCCGCCTGCGCGTTCCCGGCCCTGCACACGCTCGTGCTGCACGTGCAGACGGTCCTGCACCCCTTCGAGGTCGTGCACCCCGGCGCCGACCGCGACCGCGACGCCGCCATGCGCACGCTGCACTTCCTCGTCCGCCACAAGGCAGGGGCGGTCCCCTGGCGCTCCATCACCATCAACGTCGGCGGCTGGAAGAAGGTCATGGTCCGCCGCCTCAGCGAGCCCTGGCGCAGGCAGAACGAGCGCGGCGTCTTTGCCGAGCGGTGCTTCGTCCTCGAGCGCAACGCCGGCAATGGCGAGATGAGCGTCCGCGAGGAGGTCGCTGTCGAGGCTAGCCGGCAGGCCACGCCTGAGGAGGAGGACGAGGAGGATGAGGAGGAGGAGGAGGAGGAAGAAGAAGAAGAGGACGAGGACGAAGAGATGTCCGACGATGAGTAAATGATTTTACTTAATAATGGGGAGAGAACAGGAGAACAGGACTCCAACTATGGTCCCAGACTGTCCAAGGGAGGCAACTTTGCATTGCTCGCTAGCATTGACCGAATCGGATTGAAAAAAGACAAAGATGAGCAGATCACAAGCATATTGAAGCTAGCTACACCTATCATTTGGGGCAAGGCCGTGGATTAATCGAGTGTAGGAAGATACTTGTCACGGCACGCGCGACAGAACAAGCGCGACATATCCTATCACATCATCACCAACATTGAGCAAGGGCGTTTCCCACCGGGGGCGGATTTATTTATCGAGTCATGACTGATCGTTCGTACTCGGGCATATGGTAGCAAATAGAACTTACAACTAGCATTCTACCTACACCAGACTCCACCCACGGGCTCCTCTCCCTTTCTTCTTTCACTCCCAGGGTCGTGTCTTCAGATTACTGTGTTCAGCGGTTTCATGTGATTTGCGCATGTGGGCCGACCGATGGCCAATCTTTACTTATGCCCTTTTTGAGGACAGGTCCGGTCCCTCTTTCCAAATGAAGTTCGCGCTTGTGTCGACCCTGACCCCATCCAAGCAGGAACCGGAGGTCGATACAACAAGGGCTGTATCTCGCCAGGCCCGCGGTCGTAGTGGACGTGTAGTTCCTAGCACATGTGGGTGAATATATACCATTCTCTCCGTGCGGTCCCCCAGCAGACAAGGAAGACGAATAGAGCAGCCGTCTGGCGTGGAAGCAGCTGTTTCTGGAGCAGTCATTCTATCTTACACCACCAGCATACAGGACAGGCCAGGCTTCGCGTGGTTCAGTCGCTTTGCTCCCGATCATGGACCGTTCGAAGGAGCGCGTGAAGTCCCGGGAGGCCACGCCGGGTAAGTCTTCGTGCTCAAAGGGGCAGGGCGGTGTCTGCTCTCACTGATAGGTAGGACAAATCGGTGGAGTCAAGCGGTCGTCCAAAGGGTTTGAGGCTCGCCGCCGACAAGACGCGAGGCCGGTCGGTTGAACAGCTGGATGGGTTTGACTCTTGGCAGGAAGCTGTGGCTCGGTCCACGAGGTACGAGGTCACTCATGTCCTGTCCCTATTATGTGCGCGCACCGGGGTACATGAGGTTTGGCTCCCTGGCTCTATCTTTGCTTATCCGAACGCCCATCTGGCCTGGAGCAGGAGTCCACTGCTTCATTGATCTACGTTCTTGAAGCTCTTGGAGCCCTTACAGCAAGCAGATTGGAGGAATACATAGGGGTTGGTGGATTAGGGCACATTGGATTCGGCAAGGCGAATGAGGCTTCCGGCGGTACATAGTGGCAGATTCTTGCAACTGTGCGACAAAGCGTACCCTCTTCCTCACGACCACGAGCCCGAACTTATGAGACCGAATTTGTGAGCGTATGAGTCTTCAACATGAGCAAGAAGCCCACAGTTTCCTCCAACGCTCGAGTTGGGGGAAAATACGCACTTGTATGTATGTCCAGCAAAGCCATACAAGAGTCATGCACGCAGGAGAACAGCACACAGGAGAACAGCACACAGGAGAACAGCATGCAGGAGAACAGCATGCAGGCAGAATTATCCTTCCTAGAGGAAAGGAGGTCCAACTAAATGCCATGAACATTTCTTCACAGCACCAGTGCCATCCAATCTCGGCCTACCACACTCGCATTATCTTTCCCACTTGCTGCCCACTTTGGGAGAGTTCTACATCATCAAGTCTAGAATCTTCACACGAGTTCCACTAGCTGAGAAGAGGCTCAAGCCGTTGAAGTCATGATAATATGTACAGGAGACATAATACAAAAGCACTTCTTCAAGGTCCTCGTAGTATCCATGGGGCTGATCCGCCTTGGCTAACCCGGACTCTTCTGCCGTTCTCGCTTGATTCGTAGCCGTAACTTACGCTTCGCCTCCGTGACCTTTCTCTGCTTTGAACCCCAAGGGATCCGTGGCTGAAAAGAGAGGGTTTAGATCATGGCGTTGAAGCTTCCTACTGAACCCAAGACATTGCCGATTTTCGATTCTCATAGGCTAGCAGAACATTCGCAAGACTTTGCCCTTCCCAGCCCATGATGCTGATTAGCGAACCCCCCCCCCCCGACCTCGCTTGACCTAGTTTCCGGAGGAGCCCTCTCCAGAGCTGTACTTTGCGCCTGAGCCGCACGCACACATACACCTTGTTGCGTTAGAACCGAAAAGAATGGCCGAGTAACTCGGGGTCGCACTCTAGACACCACCTCGGGACTCAGCGAACGGCAAATAGCTCTCGCAAAGAGAGCCCACAACCCCGTTTGAACGCCCGATTCCATACCTAGTTGATCACGAGCGAAGTTGTTCGTGCAGACATGACTGGGATTCTTCCCCAGATGCCGCCCCAATAGATCGTTCTGGGCTCGCGGGGGCGGAGTATCTTAAGAGTGCTATCCACTCAGGAAGAGGCTGCCATCGGACGATCAGTAATCTTTGCCTCGAATAACGAATACAAGCACATAAAATACGCGTAAGGTCGTACGCGTGTTTGCACCGGAGATTTTTCCGGTCTCATCTATCTGTGTCTCGATAGCTTCCTTGGCCCCTGGCATCGCGGCCCCGGATCAAATAAGCCGGCTCCTGCGAGCAGCTGGACAAACATGCCGCGACATCCTAGCACTCGAGGCCCAAGATATCTCGATCTATCTATCCTGAACAAGCTCCAGCAAGTCAATTCTGTGGAATCGGCACATGGGTGAATGCCTTGTGATGCTAAGCGTGAGTTTGTTCGTGTGCACGGGGCAGTGAGACGGGCTGCTCTGGCAACTGGGTGTACTTGGAGGACCTGTTTTCACGGCTGATGTATTTTGCAGTGATGTAGAAGAAGTTCGGACGGCAAGTTTCTACGAGAGGTACAAGACATCGACATATGGGCATTTGATACATCTACACCGACCAGATTCCATCGACGATTCGATTGTGCACATATGTGGTGAACCCGGCAACTGAAACTCGCATATTTATGAGCGTAGTTACATTTCCTCTATTCAGTTGCGCGACCTTCCCCATCATAACATCATATATGCATTTAGTCCTCCAAGGGAACATGTCACATTATCCAGCCCAGAGGACACCATAGCCAATGTATAAGAAGATGGACAGTATCCAGCTGTCAAGAACCAATATCAAAACTGTCAATATGTGAATTTTGAATGCAAAATTCTTGGGCACAGCTCTATCTACCCGGAGCCATATAAACTTTGAATGTATCGTTCAAGGTTGCACGTTCTCTGGCCAATACGCGAAGAACCTTTCCAACCCATATGCGGATCAGCCAGGACAGAAGTTGTTGGAAACTCTTGACCTCGTCATAATGCATAATTAGCTGACTCCCCGTTGTCAAATGCCCATTATACTGCACCAGTTGAGTAAGCGTGAAAAGTGTAAGATAGTGTATTCTCTGAGGCTCAGGTAGACTAATTATACACTGCTCCCACCTCCAAAGCTCAAGCAACACAAACTCCAGATTCGAGCACAAATGGCATCACAAGACAATATAGAGTGTCGATCTATGCTTTGAACAACTGTTTCTGGCTTTTAAGTTTCCCAAGACCGTAAAACTAGCCCCATGAATCTTCATCTCCCCAGCGTTGCAACCATCGCCTAAAACCCGACCTACCCGCGATAGGCGCATCAAACCACACAACCACGAAAACACACCCGGCGTAGAAAGAAACACCAATCAAAACCAATCCTGCGTATGAATTACCACCGTCACCGACATAACGAGAGAGAAAAAAAACACATCAACCTCACCGCCATCTCAAAACCCGTCGGGCTCCCGGGGTGTGCAGCAGCGTCTCGCAGCATCTCGCAGACCGACCGTCCAGCGTGCGCCGGCCGCGGTGCCCGTTCACCGTAAAAACGCACGCACGCATGCACGCATAAATAACCACAATACACTTGTACTTGTACTCCGTGCCAGCCGACGTTACAGTCCCAGGACACCCACGCCCAGCCGAGACACTGTGCGGGCCCCCCTACCTACCGGTACCTCAGAGCAGCAACAACAGACGCTGCAAGGGTGTCCCCACACCCGCAGATGTGCTTGCATCATCGGCCCGGTGCGAATCAATCACGCGTTAGACGAGAGGGCAAGGGCAAAAAAGGAAACACGGTGGGCAAGGGGAAGGGAAAAAAAATCAAAGATAAACAGAGGGCGCTCGACACGGAGTGGGTGCAGGGGGGGCGAGGGCCAGGCCCGCCCGCCCACGTGAGGCGGGCAGATCTACCGCACATTGCCCATGCCCGCACAAACTTAGCCTGCACAGTATGCGCGCATCCCACGGGCAATCATCTGAGCCCCCCGCCGGGCCCTCAAGTCAAGGTCGAGATCCGAGAGAGACACACACGTGCACGCAGCATGGGCGTGGAGGAGGAGTGAAATTTCTTTCTGACTCGTCACTCCGATCGGTCGTCCCAGCCCCTCCCCTCCTCCCACCCCCACCTCTGTCCAACGTGGCTCCTCCGTCCTCTCGCCCTCGTGTGCTCTCCTCCATCCAAAAACCCCCCGCCCCTTGTCCCGAGACAAGCGACGATACGGCTTGCCCGACACCCCCGACCTTGCGGGACCCAGGCGAGCGGGACGGGAATGGGGGCCAGAGGAGAGGGGAGGGGGGGAGGCGTGGGAGGGAAGGGGGCATATAACAGTACCTCCGAAGATGTTATGTGTCCTGCGTTGCATGTGAGCCAGTGGATGGGAACGGATGCGCGGGATCTCCCATGAGGAGGGGTGGGCATGCATGGGCGCATGGTTCAAGCAGCCGGCAAAACCCCTGCTGCGTGACGAACCGCCAACTTGCTTTTTCTGCCCCCCCTCGCTTCTGTGCGCGTGTTCTTTTTGCTTCTCGAATTTCCCACTGTCCCGCGCGCTGCGTGCCGTTCCGCTGAACCAGTCACGGCAAATTGTCGTCATTTAAACTTCGCACTCGCTTCTCCGCACAGGCCGATGGGGGTACCTGTCCACAGCTCCAGCGAGCTCCGAAGCCAAGACATTGAATTGAGCTCTGGAGCCCTCGTTGCTGTCAATCCCAACAGAATCAGCAGGCGAGCAAGTGACGGAGCTGGTCTATGTGCTGTGCTGTACCGCCACTGCAGGGAGGCCGAGTCAGGAGCTGACACAGTGAGGCTCCTGAGACGCTGTGCAGGAGAAACTGCCTCCAATGAGAGCTATAGCTGCCCATATATCAGATTCACGGTCAAAGTACAAGCAGGCACGAAAAGAAATGTACTTCCATGATCCAGTACCAAATAGACAAGGCTTGCCGACAACAGTGGGTCGGTTTGCATTCAGCATGAACCAGCGCCCAGCCACGCAGCTTGCTCCGCCGGAGTTCTCAGCTCTGCCCAGGCGAGGCATTTCGAAGCTCCAGGATGGGATACGCTTCCCCCGCTGA
This sequence comes from Diaporthe humulicola, assembly GCA_038088545.1. Lineage (NCBI taxonomy): Eukaryota > Fungi > Ascomycota > Sordariomycetes > Diaporthales > Diaporthaceae > Diaporthe > Diaporthe humulicola. Next base: position 56,897 of record JBBWSL010000107.1, read on the forward strand.
TTGGCCTCGAAATGTTTCACGATGATGCGCGGTGGATTGCCAAAGTGCAGGGGAAAAAAGGTGTGGTGGTCAGCTGAGCTCTCCAACTCGGCAGATTTCAGGGAGCCACCACACCCATCGCAAGTAAACACACTATTTGGTCCCACAAAAACTAGGTTTGAGACTCAACAACTCGATCGAGTCTCTCTCAATCGTGGTGACCTCGCTTCCCTCACAGGACCCAGTTTCAGAAAGCGTGACAGACGTACATAGGCTCCTCGCTTGAGGGCTGAGGCCTCGGATGAATCCTGGTCTGCAGCGCCGCCGTGCCGTTAAGCAGGTAAGCTTTTCGAATCTGCGAACTAGGAAAAAGGGAGTATAGTCCAAGCCTAAGACTCTCGTATCTCTTTCCAGAGTCTCTGCAAGTAGCGAGAGCCACAGGGCGGTGTAGCGAAATGGTCTTTGCAACCCAAGGTTCCAAAGTCTCCACCCGGTCGCATAGACGAGACCCGACCGGATTCCGACTATATTGCTGTCAATTCAGACTTATAGTCATTCCCAAAAGTGTGAGAAACTGTCTTTGAGTCTTTGCAATTCTTCAAACATTGACAGATGATGTGCAGTCCATGGATACACGCTGACGGGGTGGAATACTTCGATTGCCTGTCCAGTGACTTCAATGTTGGCGGCCCAAACTTGTGAACCCAAGTGGGCCACCGGTCTCGTGTAGTTTCCTTTTGTAGGATCCAATCCAGTGCCTGGGTTTATAGTTCCTGTATTGCTCGGAAGCATAGTCGACATCGTTTGCCTGCCCGGCGCGAGCAGCGTCAACGCCCTCGAGACCTCCATGTTCCAGTCGGGACAACTGCCATTGAAGCGTCAATGTCATCTTGCATGAAGGGTTTCTGGACTGGCCGCGAGCATTGCAATTGATCTTTTCGCGTAGACCTTGGTCACCGCATCATCGCAAACATCTTCGGCTTCGGATGTAAATCTCGCAAGGAACGGTCCGATCGGGTGGCTTTTAAAGGCATCTGCAGCTTCAGGTTCTGTCAGCATACGTCTTGTTGAAAAGTTCTAAGCATACTGAGTCATCAAGGGGGTTGCAATCCGTTGCGTAAATTACCTGATGCGTCCTTCGCGTCGACGAGTGCCAGCAGCTCCCCCAAATGGCGCCACACCATCCACAGGAATCGGTCGAGCCTCCATGACGAGTCCAGAGGCAGTCTTGTGAGATGACTAGCGAAGTCTCCGCCATTTTCCCTAGGTAAGGTCTCGAGTCTGCGTTTAGGACCCACCAGATTCGGCCAGGTGCACTGGGAGGTCACCCCAGAGGCTTGCAACCCACTAATTAGTAACACAGAGGGTGGAGCGAAATTCCAGCGCGAAGCTAACCAAAGTCAACTGCCGCATTTCGAGGAGCGCCTATTCCTCAAACTCGAGCACAGCCAAACAATGCTCTGCGCCATGAAGAGTTTCGGACTTCTCGACTCGTGCACACGGCACCAAACATCCACTTGCTGCGCAACGTAATGGACGTGGAATAGAGCAAAAGGAAGACAAGGCGCGGCGTCTGCTTGGTCTTCTCCGTCTGTGTAATTTCGTGTCGCCGGAACCCGCTGGCACGGGGTAGCTTGCGGACAAGGCTGAGTCCTGCGAGCGGACAAGGCTGCAGAGTCCCATTCTCGCACCATTCACCTCGGCGAGGCAGAAATGGCAGGGCGTGTTTCTAACAAGCTCGGACGCTCGGTATACGGTCGTACGATTTCGAAAGGCAAGGCCCATGTCCCTCTTGGTCTTGGAAGCCTCCAGCATCGTGGGCAACTGTTTCTCGCGTCAGCCAGTCCAACCAATACGACAGGTGCCGAGTGCGTAGCTTGCAGGTGCTCTGCATGCATGCGGCTATTTGCAGCAGAATGGTGGGCACATGACCCGCGCGTGCAGCTGCTCTGGAAGCAAGCTACATGTCTAGGCCGCGCGAGCGAGAGCGGGACGCTTCGTGGTCCCATGACGCAGGCAGTCAGTCCGAGAGCCACAGATGGCAGCGAGTCGGTGAGGCGCAGATGACCAGAGGATGCAGTAGTTACTGGAGTCGAAATCTGGATCCGGCCTTTCAGTACAGACCAGGCCGGGCCCCAACACAGGAACCCAAACTCCCGTCGCGAGTGGTCAGTGCTGGATTCTGTGCAACGCTCAGAACTGCGCACTAGAGCCCTCAGCCTGTCCCCCCTAACTGTTTTAATGCGCGGCCGCTGGCTAACTCGCCGGGAAGAGGGGTCTTGTAGCCTTCCATGGGTATCGCGGCAGCGGGTAATGGGCGTCTTGGGTCGGGTTCGCACGTTAAGCTAGAGGCAAGCAAGCAAGGACTGGGAAAGGTTATTCTCTTGGGGGTAGCGCGCATGCTAGACTCTACCTTCCACGGAACCAAGGTCGTCTGTGGCTGGCCCGGCCTTGCGCAGCCTTTTTTTGGTCTCCTTGCGCTAGGCCGATGGTCTGAGGAACAGTTCCGAGTTGTGGCCTCGTTCGTGGGCAGCCACCAGGCTCGGTTTTCCTGTCCAAACCATCCCGGGCCACCGCCGTCGTCTGGGCCAACGACATGATGGCGCACCGTGGGAGTCTTGTCCCCTGGTTCGCTGGTACAGCTCCGGGCAAATCTCCCTTGGACGGCTGGTAGCTTGGTAGCTCCAAGGCCGGGCCGTGTCGCAAGCCTAAAGCTGGGATATCCCGCCTGTACGGCGGCACAGTCCCTTGGTGCATGTGACGTGTGGCGTGATTCAGCGTGGTAGACGAACGGAGACTCCGAGTTAGTGCTTGTCCTCTTCACAATGCGCGAGTGGCCGACCCAGTTCCCAGTCCTGCCCGATCGTGCCGATTCACTTGGGTTCGGTCCGTTAGTCGGGCAACGATGGGCGGCCGACCAGCCCCAGGCGGAATAGGGGTTTCCCAACGCTCAGACTGGTAACGGGATGAAGCGCGGTGACCAACTTTGCGCCGGTGAACTGGTCAAGGCAGCCCAGCGAGTTTCTAGCGGCGCCGTTTCCTACCAAAGTTTGGTCAGTGACTTGGCCCGCTGCTGGTCTGTCGAGCACCCCCTCGCCCAATGTCACCAAAAGCTGCCATCAGCTTGGATGTGGATTGTGACAGCGGAAATGACGGTACCAAACTTCTCGACTGTGAACACGCACGTGTGCCGGTGATGGCTGCTTTTACGATTGTGATGGCCTTCCCTGGAAAGCATCGATCGGTCTTCGGCTGCTGAGGTTTACCCCTGGGCTCAAGACCAGAGATCGAACGAACCAAGTCCAGGTAGCCTCGATAGATAAGTGTAGAAACGCGAAATGTGGCGCTTGATACCACAGCACGAATTCGAGTAGGACAACCAGATGGTGTCTAGGCAAACATGAGAGAGTAAGAACCGTTGGTGTTTTAGGTGCTGACTTGCGCTAGAAGGCGCAACGGCACTTCCGTATTTTGAAGATCACTTGCGAGTACGGTGCTTACCCGTCTGTCTGTGTGGACGGCAAGTCTCAACGAATGGACAGGGACAAGGAAGGTGCTGGTGGTGCAGCAGCCGTAGCCGTAGCCGTATTTTTTTGGCCTACAGAAACGGAACAGAGCCTTGGAGCTGAGACAGGTCAGCCTGAGGGGGGCCCAAGCCAACCAACAGGGCAGGAACAATGGACCCATGGCTGCTCCCGCCGTCAACTGAACAACCATGCAGTAGCTTCCGTCTACACTACCTACCTACTGTGTTACGAGAGTAAGAAAAGTTGGCAGGAAGGCTGCTGGCCAAGGCGATGTTCCGTTGGCAGCTCTTGCCCAGCCCTTTGGAGAAGGCTCAGGCTGTGCAGATGTTACCTGCCTACGAGGGTACCCAAGTGTACGTGTACATGGTCGTGGGGGTCTAGTTACTCCGTGATGACCTCGGAAAAGTGTATGCATGGATAAAGGAACCAAGAGGAATAGAAGAGGGGAGAGAACAAGGAAGGAAGAATGAGTAAGGCGTGTGTGTGTGCGCGTGGTGGTATTCAGTTTTGGAACGAGGCCGAATGCCACACTCACCACCTCCCTCACTTCCCTGACACGGCGACTGCCACAGACTAACAACTGATGTCGCTCTCGACGGAGGATGGCCCCCGCGGAAGGTCAACCAGCCATCCCGTCTGCATCTCCCTCCGCCCCCGTGTCAGTACAACATGACACGACATACAGGGCGCATATGCTTCTCGCCAAAGGGGACACCGTGATCGGTCCCCTCTCCGATCAAGATCCATCATCTCGCAGCAATTGCCCACCCGATCCACCGTGCGACCAAACCCCCTGGCTGATGCAGCAGCAATTACGTGTGTTGTATTCGACACCCCACGAGAGCCCAGGCGAGAACTAACTCTGCCTCTCTCTCTCTCTCCTCTCTCTATCTGACAGTATGAGTGCTTCGGCAACAGCCAGCAGCAGCAGCAGGAGTGTGTGTTCCCACAATTCTGCCGGCGCCAAAAAATCCAATGTAAGTCATTCGTTGGCCCTGGCCAGCCCGGGCCCGTTACTCACGCTCCTGCTTGCCGAGCAAGGATGCCCGCTGCTGGAAGGGCCCTCTCCTGAGCAAGCTCTACGCGATGGTCTCCAACGGGGACTCGAGCCTCTGGCTCCAGCGTGGGAGGGGCAGAAGGTACCAGACGTTTTGTGAAATTGTGAACAGAGGGGCGCGCGGTAGTGGTTTTGATGGTTATTATCCTCGGGACCTGAGCGAGCAGAGTGCCATCCAGGACAACCTTGGACGTGAACGTTGCAACTGGGCTGTGAGCGAGCGAGCCAACGAACACGTCCATCCGTGCCCACTCTTAACCCAGCCCAGTTCGCCAGCCCACCCAACCCAGCAAAGTGAGCAGCAAACCAGTGGCCTACCGTAATGCCCAAGAAAAGATACGGTTCGAACACACCGGAGATTATCCACAGGCACCCAGTCCTTCCGGGCGTTGCCAAACACCTCCCCAGCCCGTGCCCCCCGAATCCCAGCAACTCATACTCGAACAAGACCTCGTGGCTGACAGCGAGGCCCGTCAATGCCACACCCATGCCGGGGCCAGCCCACTGCAAGGGCAGACCCGCAAGCAGCCAATGCGCGCACGCACGTTGGCTGGTTGGGGGCGGCCGAACACTCCTTGATCCCTCCTCACCCCGTCTGCCTACCTAGACTACCTAACCCCCCCGGCCCTGCCATGCCCAGCCCAGCCCAGGCAGCGGAAGGCCAAGCTGTTACCTACCAGCACAGTGTGCGGCGCGCCTCAGGCTTGCTTGCAGCCAACACACCCCAGCAGCGGCAGCAGCAGCAGCAGCAAAAAAAGGTCCTGAGGGGACCCCTCATCGCGAGCCTATCTCGCCGCAGGCCCAGCTCCACAGAAACAACCCCTCTGGACCGCCTCGGCGCATCAGTACGGCCCAGGGGGGGATGAGGGTTGATTGGAAAGTGTGAAGGAGGGGTGGAGGAGCCGCGGAACTCCCAGCCAGCATCCTAGGACGAGAGGCTACTGCAGCCCACAAACGCGACCTTGTCGTCGTGAGTTTCTTTGACTTTCTAACCCGTGTTCTATCGATTCTGTGCGTTTGTCTATGTCAGGCCACTTCCGAATGGGGAGGGCAGCAGCAAGCTGCTCGCCCCCCGCCATTGTAACATTGCCCAGATGGGCAATCCTTGGTTAGAGTAAGGCGTTCATCAAGGTTTTGGGGGGTGGCCTGCCTGCGGACTGCGGGTCCATGCTTTCTGGGTATTCGGGCGTTTCGTCTCTCCTGGACGGACGAGATTCCACGGCGGAATCGGTCGCGGTGACGGATGGGCATCACGCGAGAGCATCTTCCCGCCTAGTGTCCTTTTGTAGTCTAAACTATGTTTTCCCGCCTGGTGCTCCCGTCAAAGCAGTCAGAGCTCTTCGTGAAACAAAGTCACATCGGCTGGCTGGGGGGGACCAGCTTCGACACCCTCGGGTCTCGGATCGTGGGGGAGGTGGGATGGGTTTAGACTGACGGGACGGGGGGCCCAGCAGGGCGGCATAAGCACGGCAGAGATGGGAGAAGGACGGCAGAGTTTGTGTTGTTTTGGCTGTCAATGGTCTTCATGATCGGACCAAAGCAATATCATGTATATTTGTCATTGTTTTCGTTCCTCGCAGAACTCTTCCGAACGCACGTCTTTGGTTTGTTTGCCCAACCTCCCCCCCTCCCCCGGTCCCGCCAGAACAAGCTTGCAGGTAGGCAGACAAGATGATAGATGCCGTGGCGGAAGAGGTATGATTTGTACAAAGAGAACGGAGAATCAACAACGTTTTTTTGCATGAACAGACATGACCAAAAAGCAAAGGGAGCGAGAAGTAGCATAATCGTGAAGAAAACAGAACACAGAAAAAAAAAAGAAAAGCAAGACTTGTTGCAGCCTTCCCTTCTGCCGTGAGGCAATCCTTCTTTCAACCCCTCCAAATTTGCTGTGGTGCTCTCGCCTCTGTACATGAGGCAGGAAGAAACAAAATGCCAAGACAGATGCATGAGAGGTACAAAAAAACAGTAAAAGCAAAAAAAGAGGAATCCCCGGCATTACTATGTTTCCTTGCTGCAGAAATAAGCAGAGCTGAGAAAAAAGCAGAGGGCTAGCTGTTGGGAATGTTTGTCGCCAAACCGGAGAGATCATCTAATTGCTGAATGCCCGCCCACAGCAGTTGCCAAGTCGTGCGAGATCTCCTCCTCCGTCGCCGCCGTCTCTGTCGCTGGCATACCCTCTCGTTTGGTGACATTTTGCTCTTAAAGACATGCAATAGTGGGGCCTGTGTTTGAATCTCCGATTTCCTGTAATCCCCTTTCGTCTCTCGCCTCGTCCCAACGAGTAACGCGGCATTCCGTCCAACTTCCAAATTACCCATCCATGCCCGAGCAGCCAAGTTCATCCATGGCAGACAATCTTCCAAACAATCGGGGGGTATCATAGTAGTTCGAGAAAAGCAAACCGAGTTGTCGATGAGTGTGAGGATGCTGGAAAGTCGAAAGATTAAGAAAACGCGTGCTTCACAAATGGATGGATCAAGACTGTCCAGCAGAGATCTATCGATGCCGTCCATAGGCCTGACTACTGTCGCGTGGGGAGCTCGTTTCCACCCAAAGGCGTATACTCCCGTGAGTCGTCATCGAGCGAGTCCTGATTCCCAAGCGCCCACCGTCAAATCGCTTTCGGGTAGTTCCGCGCCGTGACCAACTGTCCTTAGGCCTCCCAATCCTCCTAGGTCCGTCGGTTCAGGCGTCCGAGCATGTTCTGATCGATATCGCGGCTCGAGTCAGAGCTTGGCGGGGGCCGTGGAGGTGGGTGGTCCATCAAGCTGCTCAGCGCCATAACACTTCCTCCTTGCTGCCCGCCTTGAGGCGTATTAGGACTCTCTCGGCGCTGGCTGGGAGTAGAGGTTCTGTCTGGCGGTGGGTACTCGTATTGCGGCGGAGTTCCACCAGGCGCAGAGGATGCGGGAGAGCGCCTCCGTGGGTCAGGTTCACCGTAGACGTGCGGCGGGGGCAGGCGCTGCCCGTGCTCTTCTTCGTGCAACCGTCGCTGCGGGACTCCGCTCCTGTCTTCTGGAGGTGGCGGGTAGTAAGAGCCCGTGGGCGAGGGTAGTGCGTAATTGTCCGAAGGAGGATACTGCGAGCCACCAGCGGGTGGCTGAGGCGCCCCTCCAGGCTGTCCTGGTTGTTGCCCTCCCTGCGGCAACGGCTGTCCAAATGCGCCGAACAAAGGTGTCCCGGGGGGCACACCGCCGGGCACAGCCGACACGGGGACGAAAGCAGTCGTCGAGGATGAGGAAACAGGCTGGAAAATGCACTCATTGCCCGTCTTTCTGCAGTTTGTACATTTTCCATCGGGCGTCTGGCTGTAACCACTGCAACGAATCTAGACGCGTCCAAGGTCAGTAAACAACAACGCACTCCGAGTACTTCTCATGGCGCGAGGAGAGAATTTGCTACTGACTTTACGTTTTCGGCAGTAACGACACGCTATCGAAGTCCTCTGGCGCGGCGCTGCCTGTTGCGGCGGGCCACCTGGACCGCGCGCGTACTCAGGAGGGTAGGCGCCGTAAGGAGGCCCGGAAGGTGGTCGGTAGCCGCCATAGTTGTACGGCTCGGGTTGGGGATGTGGTGGGAAGGATCCGCCGCGCGAATAGTAGTCGCGTGGCTCAACCCCGTAGTGTCGCTGGTCCGGAGGCGCCTGAACAGGAGGCAAGTTATACATACTGCCAGGCGGAGCGGGATAGCCGTTTGGGCCGCCGGTCGGGGAAGCAGAGTAGGTCCCGCGCGTCCTGGGATCTGGAGGTGGTGGGTAGCGACTCGCACCATAAGCCGGGTGAGCGTCATGGATTGGCGGAAGAGTCACGGTCGCTTGAGGAGGAGGAGGCAAGTGGTGGTAGGATTGCCTAGAGCGATCGTCTTCTTCGCCAGGAGGCGGTGGATATGCGGACTCTTGGGCTTCTCGGGCGGGATGGCCCCTGCCGCCGTCCTGATCTGACATCCTGAACTGGCGGACTGTGCTCGGCGCCAGCCTGACCCACGGCTCGAACAAGTCGAACGAGAAGCCTGCAGGAGGATCGTCAAGGAGTCTATCTTTTTTTTTATGTCTCCCAAAAAATGATTCTAGAGGCAGCTGCTTTGCGACAGTGGCGTGGCCGCCGAGGCCCTGTCAATCAAACGACCTTGCTGGCGGTAGTCGCGCGGCCGCAGTAGTAATAGTTTTACTAGTGGTGGTGAGTGGTGTTGAAATACCACAGCTGGTCGCACAGCTCGAGGCGATGCTGCATGCACCAGAGTTGAGTTGGGCGTGGTCCAGAGGGGCTGGGGAGTCCAGTCAATTGAAGGCTGCGGGTGGAGTGGTGTTGCGCTGGTGTGTATCTATGTGCGTGAGTTGTATGTGGTGTGTGTGTTGTGCGGTGTCGTGAGGACGAGGATTCGCGCAAAGGAAAGAAAACAGAGGGTACTCTCTTTATCACTTTGGGGTTGCTGCGTGCAATGTAATTTGGCAAAATTTGGAAGGCCCGGTGCAAAATTCCCAAAGTGTGGAGAAGTTTCCCTTGGGCGGATTCGGGGCGGGAACACCCTTCCTTATAGTCCTCCCTCGCTGGGCCTCGTAGTCGCAGTTGCAAGTAACAGCGTCGCGGTTGCAGGTCTGCCAGTCTGCAGGCACGGTACGGTGCGGTACGGTGCGGGTGCGGTACGGTACGGCACAGCACAGTACAGCCCAGTACCCCCCTTCCTCTGCCTGCCCGGGTGGGTGGTTTTGGTACGGTAAGTACTTAGCGGGACAGCCCGGAAGGTTACTAGATCAGGTCCTGATCTCGCTGGCAGGGCTCGTCAATCTCAAAAGGAAAAAGCCCCAAGACACCAAGGCACCATGGGCGGGACGGCTGGTCGCCCTTAGGGTGTGCACCGCTTCTGGCAGCGCTCCGCTGGTTCGTTTCGCTTCTCGAACTCGAACGAACTCGCCCAACCTTCATGAAGGCCTCGCCGCGAATGAGCTGAGCCGAGCCGAACGCAAGTTCCGTTCGTTCCAAAGCCCAATTCCGGACCGTACTCCTATCTTCTAGATCTTCTGCCGCCCCTCGAGGAATGTCAGCCTACAAGCCCAGTGCGCGCTTCCTCAACTCGTTGCGGGAAACGCCACGGTCATGGATGATATCATGGTACAAGAATAAAACGGGTAAATGAACGAAGCCAAAAAGAGAAGGAGAGAAAAAAAAAAGAGGGAGGCGAGTTTCCAGGGGGCAAAGGGGCAAGCAACGTTTGCAGCCAACTGTCAGCAAAGAGCCGAGTGCAGAAGAGTGTGCTGCCCTCTTCGTCGGTTGGTTGGGGGGCAAGAGAGGAGGCGAGGGAGGTTGGGTGAGGAGTGACAAGGAATGGCAGGGGAACAAAGACGAGGAGAGACTCCAAGGTCCCAGTGGTCAAGTCGTCATCGGGCAAGCCAACATGGTATGTGATGGAGATCGAGTCGAAGCTCGAGTCCAAGTCCAGCCGAGTCGAGTAAGTAAATGTGGCGGGCAACGTTGACGAGTATGCAAGCACACACACACAGATACACAACACACACACAAACACACACAGGGGCGCGCACATCAAGATCAAGCCGTACCTTTTTCTGGGAGCCTGCTCTGCTGCAGTGGCGGGTGGGGGTTGTCGGGTCGGGCCCGACGGCGGAATTGGAATGGGAAAATGAGACGAGGAGCGCCGACAGGCAAGACAGGGCAGAGTCGAGACAAAGACAAGGTAGGTAGGAAGGGGAAAGGGATGGTCGACTGTGACGCGGAGCGCAGAAAGGTGCGGGAAGGATGGTAATGTATTCCTGAGCTGCCTCCCCCGTCTACTTACGTACGACCTGCTGTGTCTGGCCGGGTAGGAGGTGGGAAGGTGGGAGGTGGAGGTGGAGGTGGAAAGGTATGTGTCCCTGGTCCTGCCTGGGCCGTCAGGTCAAGTCAGGTAGGCTGTCGGGTCGGATTCAGATTCAGATTCAGGTTAGGTTAGGTTAGGTAGGTACGGTTCATGGTAGGTCAAGTCAAGGCATGTATGGGTGGAATGGGGAAGGAATGGAAGCAAGCCCTCTCTCCAACTTGGCAACAGACAGACAGACAGACAGACGGAAGGGTTCCACGGCGCCGCTGGGGCAGGAGGCAGGGCAGAGGGAAAAAAAGAGTGGCACTCTGGCTGCCCGGGTACTTGGATGTACTGTGTTGTAAGCTGCTAAGGGTAAGGATGCATCATGGTCCCATGGGTCGGTCCATGGATGATGGTGCTCGGGTGTGGGTGGGTGGATGGATGGATGGGCAGGATGGATGAATGAGCGGATGGGATAGGGATAGTACTGTGGTGTCTAGGCAGGGCAGGGCAGGCCAGGGCCGGGCAGGGGACCGAGCAGAAGGGCGGGCGGGAGAGGCCCATGTGCCTTCCCAGGTTGTTCTGATCCCAGGCCCAGGGGCGGCCCCAACTTACCCATGTATCCCTGCCCTGGCCCGGGGTACGTACCAGGTGACAAAAGATACCTTCCCCAAGTATCTGCATGACCCAGGTACTTCATCCATGTGTCTGGCCCGGACTAGGTGCCTCGTACCCGTCACCCGCCCTCCCTCGCAAGCCTCGCATGTATCTCCCGCCCTCCGTCCCTGGGATCCGCGGCACGAGAGCGGCGATGGCGCAGACAATAAGATGACTGACCTCCCATGGGCTTGATCTGACTTGACCTGACTTGACCTGGGTGGCCTTGCCTCGGCCTGTTTGCACTTGACCTGAACGTGGCAGGCCTGCTCCATTTCTAAATGGGTCTCGACCAAGGCGGAATCTCGAAGGTGTAGGTTTCATTCTAATCATCAAAGCCCAGTTTGGGTGGCTGCTACTCCCACCTCTTTGCCCAAAGTAGCCAAAGGGACATGCTCAAACGGGTCAGGGAGGAACGCACCAGGGAGTCCAGAGCTTGAGCTGGACAGAAGGTGTGGCCTGCTGGGATCATGTCGGCAAGCACGCATGTTCACGGACGTCGATAACGTTGTTTGCTTCATCAGCCGACTGCCATCGCGGTGGTTTGCCTCTTTCTTACCTGGACCGTCGAACCCAGACCGGGCAGGTGGAGTGTTGGTGTCAAGGGCAAAGACTCTGTCTGATCTTTCTCTGCCACAATTCATTACCGAGTGGCCGGAGGGGACCATCGGTCATACCGTACTGCTCTGTGTAGGCTGGCAGCCCTGAACCTTGAGCTGCCAAACAGCCCGCGCGCTGTTGAGAGACGCCGTTCTAGCTTTTCTTGTCTCGTTCTCTCGTTCTCCTGACAGGAAGCAAGAAGATGAGGCGAAGTTCTGGGCCTGTGATGGGCCCATTGTCATCGCGAGTAAGATTTAGAGTCCCTGGTGCATCCACGGATGGCTCGGGTCTTCCCTTGTGGCTCTCTGGGGGACCTCGTGGTTTTCCTGTCGCAAGCTGTCGCCGCTCGCAGATTAAGATTTATCCGTGGCAGGCGCTGGGAAAGGGGTAAAGAGCACATGGCCTCCAGAGTCTGCAGGGGAGCCGCAGGTAAAATGACTTGAGCTGTCAACGAGGGCGCCGATTCCAAGGGCAGGAGGATGAAAAATACGGCTGAGAACTCCACTTCTGCAGCGCCATGGGTCGGCGTTTGCAGCTGCCAAACCCCAGCATGCGATCCTGGCCCCAGCAGCGCAGGGGGCCTCGCTGGGCCGGGCCACTGGTGCCATCGACGCATCCTGCACCCCGCTGGACATCTGCGATACCGTGTGAGTGACACGGTACAAAATTGCTTGACAGGTATCCCAGATGTCACACTGTGTCGACAGCCGGGCTGCCAGCCACGAGGACCTACATCACTGCACCCCGAGGGTGTGGATTGGGTCCCGATGCAGTAAGGTCACCAGCTAGGAGGTCGAGATTCCGGGACGCAGTGAGCAGCTGATGATGAAAATCCCGCCAATATCGCCCTCGGCTTTGTTTGCAGAGTCTCGGATGGCGCAAGGGAACTCGCGTGTCGAACGAACAGCGACCCCGGGCCCCTCCTCCATGTCGCTGATAGGCAGGGTTGCAGGCGGGCCGCTTCGGCACAGTCCTTTCTCTAAAACAGGACGGACGGGAGGGAAAAAGCAAACGACGAGCAGGTAGCGCTCCGTAGTGTGTCTTGGTCTCGTCCATTGGTCGCACCTGATAGAACCATGGTGAAACGTACTTTGCCGGGCACACGCGCACATGCGAGGCGGGCTGGCGGGCTGGCGGGAGACGAGCAAAAGGGCTACCACTCTAATTTTTTGTGACTCCGCCTCCTTGGCCTGGCTTGCTTCGGCTGGACGTGAACCAGATTGTCGGTATCAACCCCTGTCCTGTTTGGGTTCTAGTCGACCTCCAAAACGTTGCCACTCGACGCCATCCGCGACGAGTCTTGCTTGATCCGGCATGTCTTCCGTCGGCATCATCTCACACATTTTGGCCTGCGAGCGCGTCCTTGAGCCCGTGGTGCGTGGGGACGGAGGGATAGGTGGCTGGCTGTCAGATGCCATAGGTCTCGATCAGACGTCGTGATACCGAGCTCTGGGTGGCCCCGGCACACCGCAGGCTGCTCCAGAACTCATAGTGGTGGCTGTCGTGCAAGACCTTCCTACCCGACTGACAGTAGGTGCTACAGGGGAGGCAGCTCAGGCAGCGCGGCATGGCGCTTGTTTGTTGGCTCCTTGCATCGGGTCCTGTGTGGCCTGGGGTGTGCTACGCACCACCGTGGCACATGCGAGCATGGTGTGTGCCTTTCAACCGGTCAAGTCAACGTGAAGGGTTGGGGGTCATCAGACCGTCGAGCGCCTCGGCGTCAAAGCGACTGATTGGAGAGCCGCACCTGTTGGAGGCGGAAGGCAATTTTGAAGGCTCGACTTTCCAATCAGGTGGTGATTCGAGGATTGATGTGGCCCGCGTCTAATGGGCCGTTTCATCCCACCATACCGGGTCCTCTGTATCTAGGCCGCATCCTCGGCCGCAGCGTCAAGTTTGTGTTTGAACCCTATTTGTTCCCCAGTCAGGATTCTGCCAACCGTGCCAACCATGGTTGGTGTCTTTGCCGCAGGTCAAGCAACGGGGCTGCACATGGCGGGATGGGCCAGAACAACTGGACACAGTTTTGACCATACCTGACAAGCCCCACCTCGGCCCTCTACAAACTGCAGCCGCTGAGTGCCGTCGGAGTTATAGTTTGTCTTCGTGGCAGAGGCCGTTGGCAGCACAACCGCCACACGTTGCGAGATGTAGCTGATCGGCCGTTGCGGCCTGCTCTGCGCGCTCTGCGGGCGAAGCACGGGCTCCGACGTGCGGCAGTGTGCTGCTGATGCCTGGTGGATTCGAGCAACAGAGCGGTGCCCGTCTACCTACCGGTTTTTGAGGCTCGGCGTCAAAATATCAATTTGTGAGGCACGAGGGGCTCTCTCGTCATTCACCGCTGGTTGCTCTGTTGGGTCATCGCTGCAACTCTGCGGATCCTAATGGCAAGCCGCGCCAAGTCCGGCAACAGTGAAAGGATAGAAATCCGCCAGTGGAGCCGGAAGAGGCTGACGCAGGACAAGCCAAGGTACCCCGTACCGTAGGGTCGGTCTGCCGACTCTGGGACGATCCCAAATCCCAAGACAGTGCGAATGCAACGCGATGCTGACGACAATGGGGAGGCCCTGCTCCACGCCAATCCGGGGATTGAGCTCGGCATCGCGGCGTGGGCGACTGCGCAGCGCAGGTGTACCGTGCTGCGATACCGTATGAAGACCAACTCCAGCCGATTCCCGCGCCACCATGGCTTCTGATGGGCCCAAGGCTATGGCACTTCGGAATTTTCATGTATCGTGGTCAGGTCCTGGAGTGGGCGGCACTAGATCGATCGGGTCCAAGATGGGCAGGGGTCGACGGCTCGACACGAGATGCTCGGAGGTCATTGGATCCCTCGGCTCTTTGGCTGTGGAGACGACCAGATACTCACCATGTTCGTGTTCGGGATATCTTCACGCAGCAAATCATGTTGCCGAGTCGTAGAATCGCCTCCCCAGTAGTCTTCGGCTTCCTCCTTTCATTCCAAAAGTTTTCCCGCGCCACGTGAGTAGCGACAGCGCTGTGAACGAATCAGGAGCCTCTGTCGCCTCGTTTGACAATTCTCTAGGATGCTCCGAGTGTGGTACTGTGCACGAGCCCGGGAAGGGAACAGAAAAAAAAAACCAGGAAGCGGTCGGTCGCAGTCCGGCCCAATGGTTCTTGGCTTGCTCGCCTGTCATGGCGGGCACAGCGTGAATGATGGGAGGGAACCTCGTGGCCAACAGGGGTTCGCAGAACCTGCAGGATTCGCGGCACAGCCCGTGAACCTTCTGTGTCATCGCCGCCGCCGTGCCCACTTCCAGGGGTGACACCAGCTTAGCCCAAACTCGTCATCCCGCTTGTGGGGAATTCCCCTTGTACCGCGGCCGTTGGCGGACGGGCAGAAAACTAACAGGCTGGTCTTCCGACCGTTGGATGCAAGTTGAGAGGCGCAGATAAGACAGATCATACGACTCGATGGTTTGCGAATCACAACGCGAAGTTGATGACACCGTGATGATGGTGATGACAATGATTATGACGACGACGATGCTTCTGCTGCTGCTGCTGTTGTTTTTGTTGATCGCGTGCGGACATCGCATTTTTCTTCTTCAGCCATGTTCCGACAGAGACAGGCTCAGGCTCCTGGCTCTGCCGCTCCAAGGCGGGGTCAGGACATGATCAGATCACAGAGCCATTTTTAGAGGCCCAGTAGGAAGGCGCCAGAAGAGATATGAAGGCTTTCCGTGCTTCAAACTGCCCGGCGCCATGTAGTGTAATGCTCAGAAATGCGGCATGCTCTGACGCAGGTCTCTCGCCGCCAGTCACGGTTGGCTGGAGTTTCGAGATGGTGGCACAAAAGCGGCTAGCGTCTGGGAGCGGCAGATGGGCGAGATGGGGTTGGGAAAGGGGCTGCAGGAGCTTTGTAAGAGGACGGGGCCATCTATGAATCGTGTTGTGTTGCACAGGCACCTGCGAAGCTGCGATGGCAGTGAGGAGGACAAGTGCGTGCTGTCTCTCCTCTCTCTTCGCGCCTGCCAATATCTGCTCTTGAGGCTGGCTGCCGTTTCAGGAAAGTCACTCGCAGCGACCCAGGCCCAGCCCTTTCCATGGTGCATGGCCCCCAGGTACTCTCGGTATCTGCAGGTAGACAGACTGGGTATCTATATCGAAGAAATGCCCGCCCGCCCTGCCCACCTGCCCATCATTTTCGGGCTGCATCTTGCACCACCATCGCCTTGCACCAACAGACTGCTCCGTTGGCCAGCATCGAATGCCAGAGCTCCCCAACATCGACAGCCCGTTTCAAATGGATGCATCGTTCTGCAGACGCATGTCAGTCAATCGAGACCCCTTGCCAGCCTGAGGCATCAGGGCTGGGCAATCCGCCTGCCACACAATCTATCCCCGGCGGCCGCCTGAGGTTCCCTAATGCGAGTTTCGTAATGGCGCACCACGTCGCAGTGCAGACAGTCGATACCAAGGTACCAGGTCGTCTTTGGCTGTGTCGCGAGCCTGCCTTCCGCCACCGTGCAGAGCAGATGCAGAGCAGAGTCGCACAGGTCGGCATCCAGCACGGCGTCTATGCTGCTCCGGACGTCGCTTGACTGGTAGGGAGCTGCTCATTGCCAACCACGACTGTCAGATTCTCCTCGATCACCTCTGTGCGTGCCATCAGCGAGGGTCTAGAACTGCCGACGTCAGCGACCAAGACCACGACACAGTGCCCTCAATCCTTCCGTCGGCCCGCCAGGGATCTAGGTTGCACGATGCCCGGCTGCCTCGAAGCCTCGTTGGCAGGCTGTCTCCAACGGAAGGATTCGAGACGCCCAAGCAAAGCGAGGGTGTCATTGGACCCAGTCCCCTGGGAAAGTTCAGGCGGTTTGAATGCAGCAAGACACAGACGGGGAAGCGGGAGGGCGGTACAGATCGTACCACCCTTTAGGGCCCTTGTCCAACAAGCACCGGGCAGCAGTACCTTGGCTGCGTCTCCCGCAGCACCCTGCCCAATGACGGCCGCTCTCACGCTTCCCTTCCAAGCGTCCGTTCACGACGAGAGCACGCGTAGGTTGTCAGTCAGGGACATGGGCGAATGCACCTGGCAATCGCTGCGGACAGGGATCGTGCCTTTTATTGTCCTCGCCCCCGACTCTCCAACTCCACACGCCCACGCGATCTCTACCCCTGCTCAGCCCACTTGGACCGCTTGCCCGATTCCGGCGACAAAAGTCGAGCATTTCCACGCAAACTCTCGTCTCGGACATACTGTGGTGTCTGATGCTATGTTGCCTGCCCTACAAGCACTGGCCTGTTATCACGTTGCTCCAGCTTCAAGATATTCAACCCTTGCATTGCACGGAATTACGAATCAGCCCGGGATATGGCGAGGAAGAGAGAGGGAAAAACAACTTATTGCCAAGATGAATCGACAACGAGTGCAGCCAGCGCGCGGCCAATTCCAAAGCTGAAAACTATCACGCCTTCTTCAGTAGGCACTTATACTCAGCGCGGTGGGCACAGACAGGCCTGAACCGATCGTTCTCTCCACAATGCCCCCACTGTGCATCCAGTTTCTCTCGAAGGGTTTTCTGCCCACTTCACCCACCCAGGTGCTGCACCGCCGCGATATGCGCCAGGAAATTGGCGCTTCTCAACCCCTACTCCGACCAGGAAATCTTGACCGTCAGCTCTCTTGAAACAGATAGTGCCGGAAACATAGTAACGCTCTCAAGAAAACGGCCACGACCCTGGCACAACAGGCGTATAGTCGTCTTTCTCGCCGTGGCGCCCAGCGTTCTATCGCAGTCTCTCCTTCCAGTGCCGGTCTACAGTCTGTCATCCGCTCACCTTGTTACATCCTTTCCCTCACCTGCAGCATCTCCCGGTCGCGTCGGTCGCTACTGTCGTGCAACCCTACAACCGAGAATGGAGGGCTTACGGTCGACGCTGAAGAGACCATGTACAAAATCCTGCGACGGAGCTTTCTACTGAATAGGAAAGGCATTACGCCTCACTCGTTGTGACTTGGATTCTTGTGCGGCAGTTATGTCCCTCACCGCAGGTAGCTAGTAACCTCGGCGGTCATCCACAGCTAGCTACCCATCCTTCGATCAGCAGTCACCACCTGACCGGCCCCTGTCAGTGGTCGATAACGGCAGGGGCAGCTCGTGTCAGCAGACTTGACACGGTGGAGTTGCAAAGACCTGAAGGGGGAGACTGACCATGACAGCTAGATTCCCCAAGCGTCCCATAACAACTAACGCGGTTGTGTTTTGACATGGCCGGGTTGTAACACACACAAAAATCGCGGAAAGCTCAAAACCTGGTAGCTCACCGGACCCTTCCACTAAGCTTTGCGGACCGCCCGGGTTATGCCGCTGTGTTGGGGGGTCGCACTAGATAGTGGCCTACAGACCGGGGTCCGCACCGTTTCCCTAAACTAACAACGCTGCCCAGTACCATTGACGCTGGCCACCGATACCGTGTGGTCTTGTGTCAGAACTTTCGGTACCATTCTCGTCATAAAGACAGCAACACACTTGTTCTCGGGAGCCACTCGCTGCCAAGGATGTGAGACTCAAGCAATCTGGCGAGCTGGGGCCTGTGATGCAAGGAGCAAAAAAAGGGAAATGGATTTGCGCCTTGCGATCCAGAGCGACGGTGGACTCTCACTTCCTCCGCAGCGTATCAAAGTTGAACATTGATCGGACCTGGGTCTGCAAGACTGAGCAGGTACTTGCGTGCCTCCTGAAGATTTCAAGTTGGACTGATGGCTGCACAAATCGACGACATGTTGAAAATCTGAGCTACTTGCACAAAGAACCGCACTGGCCACCTGGAAAATCCCGGCTCGTCTCTGTCGCCTGCGCCGTAGGACCGGCATAATGCAGATGGAAATACAGCGCAAAGCAAACGGGAACTTGTACGAGCAGAAGAAGTCTATGTTTATTGCCCAAGAAGACAACATTCTTCCTCATTCGTGGGGTAATGAGTAATTTGATGCCATTCTCGTGGTTTTCGAATACAAGCGCCAAGCTTCCCCCGGGAGCGACCACGCCCAGGAACATACAATGGAACGAGATGATGGAGATCCCAATGAAAGATCACAAGAACCGGCGAGCAGCATCTTCACCCCATCAGCCTGGATGCGCACCATTTGTCTTCGGTAGCAAGACGTGGCATACCTAATCACAAGAGAGACCAGCTGATTCATCTCTCAGTGCGAAGACCCAGACGGCAGGATTCATGTTTTGCGATCTAGCAGAAGACTACCATTTTCGGGCTAGCGAGACTGCTTGTCGTCGAGCTGCCAGCGTATGGGTACCGTGTCTCGCTTTCGAGCGTGCATTTGGTGCTATCACCTGAACATGGCACGGCATCTGCAATCCTCACATCCATGCACCAACATGAAGCGAGTCAGCGGCTCCCTCCAGCTGTTCCCTACTCAATCGGCGACATGCGCATACCGTGGAGTTTGACCATCGCAGATCCATGTTCGGATTGTACACGCGTTCTATCCATCACAACACTTACGGTTTTGCTGTGCATTGGACGATTAAACAGCAACCCGGGATGGTCGTTCTTCTACGATCACTGACCTGGTGAATTCGATGAATCCACTGAGAGTCAGAAGCAGAGGCCCCAGAGGTCGGCAGCTTGGCCAGGATTAGCTGGTGTCGTCGGTCATACTTTACAACGCCACTTGGCTAGCACGCATCAGTTTGGCTACAGTGGCCCCGCCGCAATTGCAAGGTAAGGTTATCTCTTGAACCGCGTTTCACTGGGTTGAAAGCCCTGGGCCCAGGCCGGGCTGTCTCGGTTTTGGCCCCAAGAAAGGTATACTAACCCTGCCGTTCGCTACTGGTGTCCTTTCGGTGTCGATCCAGCGGCTCGCCAAAAGCCAACCCCGCAACTTTTGCTTTTGATGTTACTGCTCATTGATGCTGTGCGTTCGAAACGGGATGGTGAGCCTGGTCTGTTGGACCAGGAACCAGTGGAACATGGCTTAGCCACAAAGAAAGCCATCGCGATCGATGACATCAAATGCCGACATGAGAAGATGGGCGGCAGATGGACTGTTTTGTTTTCCTCTCATGCGGCGCGGTCTGTGCATGCGCTCGCCGCAGCCCTGTCGAGGAAAACCGAGTCGATGTGCCATCTTTACAAACACCTCTGCCACACTACCACGTAGGCACCCCAGGCACGATCATGTTTTGAACTAGAATGTGGGATTTCCGCAGTCGTTCCTTCACGGGTCTCGATTTGCCGGCAATATTGTGGCGTGTAAGCAACGGCTGTTGAGATGGCCCGACCATGAAATTGAGTTTCTTACCCGGTCCTGGCACGGGTCTGGAACCTGAAGGACCATGGAGAGCTTTCATATCAAGCCTCTCATATGTACGACTGGCTAGGGTCGGCTTTGGAATGGTGATGCCATTCGGCAGGCTCATCGGGTCCATCAGCTTATGAAAACGGTGGCTACGTACACCACAGCGCCGAGCAACAGCTCCGTGAGCAGATGGTTAACATCGTCTATCAAACATGCACCGTCCCCGCTCCCGAACACACATGGAGCTGTGTGACACGGAATCATGGTCAGAGATACGAGCACAGCTCTACTCACCACCAGAGGAATTGCAACCGAAAATCAATTTGCGATGTCCTCGTTCCACCAAGACGTTCTTGGTGGAATGAAAGCAAGATACGGAGTGACAAGACCAACTACAGAACCAAAAGCGCGAAGGTTCTTCCCGGCAGCAAGTGCACTAAAAACCTAGCCAGGTTCAGGCACGAAACAGCACTCAGAAACATGACATGATCGTGGGAACCTTTGTTGGTCTCTTTCAAAGATACAAATGTGGGTCCAACGGCAAGCACCTTATTCTACCTGGAGCTTGCTATCATGTCGGATGGTCGACCTGAGCTGGCCAGGTCAAACATTGGCTGCGAATAATGCGGAACATGAGTCTATATCCGCTGCAACTAGTGCCGTGCCGCCAGGCGAGCAGACTATCCGCTCAGGTTCCCCGGATAATCAAGTCGGAAAACGCCATCAACACTGGAAGCGACTGTGCATTCGGAAGCACGAATGCCCCAGAAGGAACGACAAGTCATTCAAGGCGTGGCACACATGGCTCACGGTGGCGCAGATGCCTGCTTCATATATGCGTGACCTTTGGGGGCCTTTCGAGACTGACATAAGATCGCTTGCCTGGTAGGGCGGCCGATGCAGCGGCAATACGCGGAAATGGTGACACACGTGTTGCCAAACGAGGCCCATCACCCGATGCCACGTCGAAAGAACTCTGCATCTGACCAGCAGCCATGGGACTGCCTGTGGTGTCAAAGCGGTGGTGGTCAGCGTGCAGACACCAAATGCCCAATGGCCCCGGGAAAGGGACGACACTTGATTAGGCGGCAAACAAGCCAATCAGCCGACCAACCGGACGAGGATGCCCTCAATTTGTGTCACCCTCTTGCCTCCCTGTCGACATTCCTGTCCTTGGCTCCCAAGTACCAAGGTGACTTAGTACTCTAGAGCGGCCGTGTTCTACAAGGATTATCCTCTCGGAAGGGTCACGTGCGCTCTGGCACCTGCGGTGGCCCGCACCTCCCGTCACCGCCCCGATTTTCCCAGGCTGGGCCTGTGTTCCGGTTGGCAGTTGCTGCTGGGACTGCTCCTCTGAGAAGGGACTATCCATGACCCGGCGGGGACCGGGCTCCAACAAACGAAAGACAATTGAGCAGCAGCACACAACCCAACCAGACTCCGAAAGGGTCGAGTCCTAGATCGTGCCCAACGCACGATCCTAACCCTAGCCGAAGCAACGGTCGGAGAGTGCGAGTTCCAGCGGCCGTGCATGTACAGTATAGTACAGTATACCTGCACTGCACAGGTGCTTGGGCAGATCTGCAACACCGTGTTGGCTGCCGCCTCGCCCAGGTAGCCGATAGGTATTCATTCATGCATGACAGCCTGCCTGGATCAGGTGCATGTCACCATGCAGATCGCCTACGGCTCGACGAACGCTGACAAGATCGTTGTCAGATTGCGGCCAAGCTACAGTGTGATGCGCTGGCGTGCCATGTACCATAGAGTACGCACGTACGCCCAACATGCATTGTGAGCGCTGTCATGCTTCATGCCGTTTGCATCTGCACCCTGCTCGGCTCTACACCACAAAACGCCTGGCTGACGGACACGGACGGGGGCGGCAGGGTCTGCTCGAGGTGTGCACCGTCGGCCACAAAACAGCGGTGGACCGTCCGCCCACCGCTGGTAATGTGAGAAAAGTACCTTCCCGTTTCCGCTTGTGGCCGAGCGGTGCTCTGCATGTCATTGAGCCAAGGTTGCACTGCGGAGTACCGCACGGTACTCCTGCGAAGTACAACGGATACGAGTGCGGATCTGCCGACGCACACTGTGAGGAGTGCTGTGCTGCAAAATGCACTACCCCCCACCAATTATCAACACTCGTCTTATCCACCTCTGCGTCGACATTCAAGTCTGTCAGTCATTACTACCCGGTGGCGAGCAGAGGGAAGCAGTTGGACATTTTTTTTTCGCCAACGAAATGCCTCCAACTAGTCAGCACACTGACGAAGCTCATCGTGATAGCAGGATTTGCACCTGGGCAGCCGCTTCATGATCTCCGTTTCCTGCCCTGAGCCTTATCCACCACCTAATTGCAGCGCTCGTGAAGAGCACTCGCAGCCCACAGCCCATGGCCATCTAACCTTGGTCCCCAGCTGCGCTTGTCTCTCCCTGCTTCTGCCTCTCTTGGGCCACTCATCACGCCAGTCCGAGCCCAGACCGCGGTTCGTTTCTGTCGATTCTGTGCACCCTGTCTTAGTCCCATGAGGCAAACATGAGCATGATTCTAGCCGAGACATACATAACTTGTGCTACCCAAGAAAGGCGATTACGCACATGAGAGGCACAAGGCAGCTTGTGTCGCCCATCCTTTCAAGCCGAGTTCAGTGGCACGTACACTCCAGCACGGAGCCACTGCGCCGCGTTATAACGTACACCACAATTCGTATCACACACTTCTGCCATTCCTGTACCGGAGACGGATCTTCAGCTTTCTCTCCCCGAGCACAGCCTCCGTCATAGGTGTGTGTAGCTGTAGCGGCGGAACCAACCGCGACTCCGCGCCGCATCGGACGAGGCACACTCGCCCTCTTGCGCACTCACATGCAGTGACTCTCATATGGATGGGGGCCGGGCCATGCCGTTTTATGCCGGGTGCATCGTTTCGCAAAGCTGGAAGCAAGCCAACCGACACATAGCGGTGCATCGCACAATGTCGCTTCGTTCGCGCTGCTGGCGTCACCCAATTCACGGCGCAGCCAGTGTCAGGCATTGAGCCAGGTCGCGGGGATCCTGCCCTACTTCACGCGACATGGGGTATACCAGACGAACAGGACGGCAACTCCCGCAGCCGTGTGAGGACCGCCCATCCCTCGCGCTGCACGCTCGTCCGCGGTCCCTTCCCAGCGTTGCCTGGCCTGGCCTATTAGAGCATCCCACAAACGTAACTGGGAAGCTTTCGGGGATCGCACGTATCCACTCACCACACCCTCCTGCGCAGGAAAAAGCAACATAGCCCCCCGACGGTCGACATGCCAATCTACAAGCCTTTGTCTGAGACCACATCGTCGGGCCTGGCGACGGACCGCCTGATAGCGCGCGGGTTGGTCCACTTGGCTTAAAGCCAGCTTGGCCAAACGCTGACTCGGTCCGCCACTGCTGCTACGCACTGATAGGTAGTCTACTCACCTGGCTGTATTGTAGCAGCAGCCTCGCAGATTCTTTGTGAGACGATGCTGTTGTACTCGGCGCTACCACTCTGCTAGGTGGCGGTGATTCCATAATACACCACGGTCCAGGTCAATGCTATAGGCATGTCAATAAATGCATGGTGCAGTTACTCACACGCACATCGGGAAAAGGACCTGGGCGTTGGTTGGCCCTATGTTGACTGGCTGCTCCCACCCCTCTGGAAACACTACTACATCCCGCAGCGGTCCCCTCCGTCAGATCCGCCAACTGCGACGCACCAGGCCCCCGTTTCAGTGGATTAACGCGATCCCATGAAATCCTGCGGACCAAGGTCTGTGCAGGCGCCTTACTGTGTACAAGCTGGATATGGAAAGCTTCCCGGGGAAGAGCCCCCCTACACGTTAAGGGGTTGGCAACAGCTATTCTCTGTGCAACCCCGTGCCTCGTCTGGTCATGCGAGATCAGCCACGCGCGCCGGCCCATGCCTCGGATACCACAACCCTAGCCCCATAGGCTTGGATCAAATTTGGTTCATGGCCCATTTGTGAACCCCGAAAACTGACGGCGAATACGGCGGGCGCACTGAATCGAAACCTGTTTGCGGTGCCACGGCAATCGTGCCTCTTCGGCAAAGCAGCGGTGTGGGCAGGAATGAGGAATCGTCAGGATTCGCTTCTCGTTGGCCTTATGCCTCATACGGCGTGCCGCCACGAGATCAGCAGCTCACATCTTACTCTTTCCAGTCCCGGCTGTCGCCAGCATGTCGGCCGACAAGCGCGCAGGCGCCAACGGCGAATGCGTGCCTCGACTTGGGGGATGACAGATCTCAATAGGAAAAGCCCCCATCAGACACTTAGGCTCTGATGGCTGCCGTCGCCCACACCATCTCACTCCACGTATTGTCTCACAGAGACCTGTCCAATTCGGCCAAGGCTGGGCCGAGCTCTTCCCGCGCTGCAGGACCCCAAATCGTCGCGACCGATCTGGAACCTCTCTCGTCAGTAACCGGCGGTTGGTCGCCTGGCATCTGCTCCCCAGGTATCTATCTACTCGCTGGCCGTGGCCCAGATTAGGGGACCGCGACCTGGCAGCCTGGTCAGAATGTGGCTGGCATTTATACAAGGAATAGTTATATCGACCGGGCACTCCGCATATATATTATATATATGGGGGTCTAGCCACCTCGAGACGGATAACAACAATGTGATATATGACCAGCTCCGGACGCCAGTCGCATCACCCGACTTTGCCATCCCTGGGCATTTCCTCCGCGGAAGGTTGGGCCATATGCTGCGATCAGTCACTTCCTCGATCGCCTGCAGGACTTGCAGCGAGACAAAAGGGCCAAGCTGAGGGAGCAAGGGGTGGTGGAGACCAACCTGCCATTTGTCGGCACCGCGCACACAATGCCTTGTTGTGAGTGGTCCTGCGGGTTGGTTTACTTGCCTGTCGGTCCCCATTCTCTGATCCCACGAGCTCCGTAACAGCCAATCCACAGGCGGCCGAGACGGGGCCCGTCGAGAGACCGATGCAACGCGACCGGGACTCCACTTTTTCGGGACCCAGCCCGTCCGTCACCAGCTGGCGCTGGGCCCGTTTTCCTGCCTCGCAGTGCAGATGCCGTCGCAACGCTATCATGGATTAGGCAAGCGGACGGGGCCCAACTGACATCTCGGCTGCAGCGATGGTTCCGTTTGCACCTCGCTTGCCACCATCCTGTTTGCCCACCAGCTGCAGGACGGAAGGAGGGGGGGTAGGGAGGGAGGAGGAGCGTGTCATTGACAGGTCTAAGGCCCGGGTTCCAGGGGGAGGGATGGGAGGCGGCACTCGCCCAAAGGGGCGATGTGCATGGCAGGCGTGGAGATAGCAAGAGTCAAAGGGAAACCAAAAAGACCCAGTCGAATGGGAGCAGGAGCCGGACCCCAGCCCGCGCCGCAGCAGCAGCGGTACGGCCCTGCTGCTTCCCGTGGAGCGTACCACAGGGCCGCGCCACGCACCGCTGCAACTGCGCACAGCTTGCTACTAGCCGCCTGGGCCGCATTGTGGATTTCGACTTGTGATCGCGGACCGATGCGAGGGCCTGCAGCACGTCCTGGGATCGTCGCTCGACCGGATCGCTCTCGCTCCAACCCCCCCCCCCTTGCCCCCTGCCCGCCTTGGTGGTATCTCACGCCCACACACCCCCCCTGTTTTCCCTCACTTTTTCTTCCTCTCCGCAGAGTGACTCCCTCCTCCTCCTGCAACCCGAGTCGTTCTTGTCCCGTTTTGTGTCACCGCCCCCCCTCCTTTTCCTGCGGCTAAGAAACTCTGCTACTGTACGGGACGTCAGCACCAACGGGGGCCCGGGTTAGTAGCCTCGCCTCATTCTATTGAGAGCATCCTCTTTTTTCTCCTTTGGGTTCATCGTGGTTTTCCCACTCCCGGTCACTCCGCCCGACGCAGGCGTGTGGAGCACCACCCTGCACTGCACTGCGATTCACTGTGAGCCCTTGGTCATTCTCTTGTAATCATCAGGTTTTCCCCCTCCTCGTGTCTGCGGCGTGCACATGGGTAGAACCTTGGATGCCTTGTCACCCCGTCGCTATTCAAACACCCGGGGTGGTGTCTGGACGTTTTCCGACAGCTGGGCGGTTTCCTGATTAGGAAATGGCGATGCCTGCGCGGCGAGGCTGAACAGCGACTTTGTTTGTTTGAAGCGATGGAAGCTCAGAAGGAGACTTTTCTCGTGCTTTGTCATGTGTTTTCTCTTCAGTGTCATCTTTTGTGCCCGATGAAGGGCAATGGCTGTTTGAAAAGTGTCCGAGCTGTGGTGGGGGGCGCGTCATGAGTTGCAAAAGTCGCCGGCAGATGGCCTATATAGATCTCGCTCAAATCCTTCAAAAGGAAGCTGAAGTTCATCAAGCTCATCTCAGGAAATTCTTTGCACTTAACGCGACACCGCGAACTGATCAAACTGCTACGTTAGGCATTCGGACTTAGACGAGGCTGAAGAGTACGCCAACATGGACGGCAAGACAAAGCTCAATCAGGATTTTTTCGAGTAAGCCTTTATGAGAAATTTTTATTAGTCATCTCTCTTCTTCATGAAATTTTTACTTGGACGAAGTCACCAGATACCTGCAGTGCTGGCATTTGATGTCCAGAAGAAGAAGAAGAAAAAAGGGGCGCGGATGAACGGTGATCGAGAACAATCCCGCGAGCAAAAGCTGACACAGGGACCCCTTAGCAACGAAGCGGCAGACTACGATGCGAAGCACGAGAAGACAACGGCTGAGATAGCCCGGCGGATCCAAGCGCGGAGGGACCTGATCGGTGTCGAATGGGTCGAGGACGACGACTCCTCCGATGAGGAGGGGCGGGCCGTTAGAGTCCTTGACTATGCCTGTGGCACCGGTTCGATGTCGAGAGTCAGTACTGGGCATTTCCTTCCTTTCAATGGTTCCAAGTTGAACTACACGGAGATATTTTCAAAAGGCCGACTGAATGTTCCTTTCTTTGTCTCTGGCCGTTCTCTCAAAACGCAAACTAACTACTATCGGTATGGCAGGCTTTTGCGCCGTACACTACGGAATGTGTGGGCATTGACCTTTCTGAGAAGATGGTGGACATGTATAACTCGCGCGCCCGTAACCAGGTATGCGATTCCAACATCCCCCAGGCCCTCTGGGCACCACTCCCTGTTATGAAATGGAAGTCCCGTCGGATCTCTCAATTAACCAATGACCCACAGGGCCTTTCCGAAGAAGAGATGGCCGCGTTCCACGGCAACCTCTGCGTTCCCGAGGACAAGGACCCAGAGGCCTTCCGCGACGGCAGGTTCTCCGGGTTCGACCTCGCCGTCGTCGGGCTCGGGTTCCACCACTTTGACGACCCGGACCTCGCGGCGAAGCGGCTGGCGGCGCGGCTGAGGCCGGGCGGGGTCCTTATGATCATCGACTTCCTGCCGCACGCCCCACACGGTTCTGGGGCGGAGGGTGGTCATGATGATCATCACCATCACCATCACCACCACGGCGATGGCCATGCCGGTAGCCACGGACACCAGGGCGCCGAGGTTATCGAAGTTGCTGCTGACGAGAAGGCCCTGAGGACTGTGACGCACCACGGGTTCTCGGAGGAGCGCATCAAAGAGGTGTTTGTTGGCGCTGGGACGGGGAAGGATTTCCTTCTTGAGAGCATGGGACAGGTGAAGTTTGGGGAGAAGCATGGGAAGAGGACTTTGTTTTTGGCGAGGGGTACTAAAGAGTGAGGTTATCTCATTAACTCTTTGAGGTAAACATTGCATGGCGAGGTAGAGATGAAAACATGAACATAATTTCTCATGGATGTGGGCAGTATGGCGAATGTATGTGGCCCAATGGAAGCATGAAACACGATCTAGATATCGTCCACCAGAAGAAGCCATTCCACAGACTCGACGAGATTGCCGCTGTTTATTATTGTCAACATGGTCAATACTTTCTTGATTTCGAGGGCCTTTACAAGCCCAAAGACGCAACCCGGACGCATTTCAAGCTTTGGCCATATCATTTGGACATCCATGCTGGAATGAAGCTCGTTTTTCGAGGTAGGGCATTTATCGAAGATGTTAATCACGCCTCCCGAAGCGTCAGCAAAACGCACAAGTTTGCGGCGCATTCACAATGAAGAATTGCACGGGTGAGCTTTCGAAAGAGAAATGACAAGATGAACAAATCTAACGGTGACTAGGACGAAGACAACCAAAATTCTCAAGTTCCTCATTGTAGGCCGTTGTTGGTATCAGAGGTACCCGACACAAGCCCCCCCGAGCCGGTAATCGATGGTCCTTGCTGAGGGTGCTCGAGCGCCGCCCGGGTCCCAGCGCGTGCGGCACAGGACCCCAAGGTCCCCTTCTCTCCCGCGTGTCTGTCTCTTCCCACTGGGGAGCGGCCCGTAACGCCAGCCAAACTCTCGGGTGGACAGCAGACAGAGCGGGCTAAAAGGCACCGCAGCACCAAGAGCCGGGAGGGGGATTCCGGCATGTATGTCTCAGATGCTGTGGTCTGGACCTTGAAGAAGCATCGAGCTTACTGGGCTTACCTTTGATGATTTCTCTCCCTCTCTGTCTCTTGTCTTCTTCTTTAATCAACCTGTGTTTTCTTTTCATTGCTGTTCCGAGAGGAGGTGCTACTTGCCCCAAGAAAATTGATAGAACACCACAGGCTCTAAAGCATTCGTCTCCTGGAAGAGGAAAGGAGCCCAAGACACAACGAGAACAGCCCTAGGAACACGCCGTTTGGGAGCCACAGGACCTACCCCGTTAGCTAGGTCCTCGAGGGAAGCGGGAGAGGGGGTCCAGTGCGGTTAGTCGATCACACACCCGTGCCCCGTGCCCACAGGGCGTTGCGTTCGTTCGTTCAACGAGGAGAGACCCGAGCCGTCCGTCCCACGTCCTGGTGGCCCCAACGGGAGGCGGGCGGGTGTGATGCCCAGCCTGCCAGTCAGTGAGCCTTGCTAGTTAGCCAACGAGCCAACGGAGCCGGCCCCGAGATCCCACGCACTCATGCGTTCGAGCGCACATACACACATACATTCTCGCACACTCGCACACAGTCTGTCCCGCGCACCGTGGGCACAGGTACCCAGGTCGTACCGTATCACACGCTACGAGAAAACGGCGCCAGCGGCAGCGGCAGTGCCAGACCAAACAAGTACCGTACTGGTCCGTGGTAAGGTGATAGCCCGAACACCGGACACCACGTCAGTTGGAAGTTTCGAGATTTGGGGGGTGGGTGAGGGAGAGAGGGGCGGGGGACTCCCCAGCTTGCTCGTCCGATCGGGGGCCAGGGGGAGGCATGTAAGTATGGTAGGGGAAGAAGGGCGGGATGGGTTTTGGTTCACGGTACGTAGATGTACTTCAGGGGACTTGGGCGACTGTGACTCCTCTTTTTGCCAACCCCATGCTATGCCTTACCGCCCGGGGCCAGGTTATTGGCGTTAGGACGCGAGAGAGAAGAGACGGAGGGACGGCAGAGGACGAGGGAACATGGGCGAGGGAACATGTCACCTGTGCACGAACGGGGTGGATCTGTTCTGGGCGGTTGCGTGATGTGACATGAAACTTTACTAAGTGCCTAAATCTCTGGATGATGGTGGGTTTACCCCTGGATGTGTTTTTCTCTACTGTGTAAGCACACACTGGTGAACGCCTGGCCATTGGGAAGAGAGCCACCCCCTGAACGGGATTGGCTGTAGAGAGAGAGAAGTAGAGAATCTGTGTTGGCTGGAAAGAGGACCGGACTAGAAGAGTAGAGGAGAGGCGAAGGAGGCGAGCTCTGCCTGATGTGGTGAAGACCCAATCCTTGGTATTGGGATATCACGAGGCGGAGGCGCGAACCGGGTTGGACTGGGGGCGGTGTGCGAACTCAAATAGGCTGGCTGGCGCCTATGTCGGGGAGGGCACCCGTCGATGGGCTGGTGCTGCCTATCCGTCGACGGCGTGAAGGGTGAGTGCGAGAGAAAGAGAGAGAAACAGGGTGTGTCGACGACGGCCGCGCCTATTCCTCTTTCGAGACCGTCGCGAAGACGGGAGCTGGAACCGTACCAAACCAAACCAGTGGCCATGATCGCAAGGCGGATGGCATCTGTCTATGGGGAGTTTATCTTTGCCTTCACTTCGTGTTCCGTCTTGTCCTAGCCTTGCGCGAGATATGATGGCGCGCGCGCGAGGAGGACGGACTGGCGGCCATTCCACTCATTCTGCCACGCATTCAGAGTCAGGATGCACCCATCATCCTCCTCGAGCATTTTCTTGACACCGTCTGACGTGTTGGTGAGGAAAAAGAAGGCCCGCAGAAACACGGCTCGGTCTCAGCGAGAACATGGAGTCCCCTTTCTGCCTTGGGCAACTACCACATCCCGTCCCGTCGCACCGTCTGCCAAGTTAGTCCTCGAGAGGGATGAGGCCTGTGAGCACCCGTCACGAGGCACGCGGAGGGGCGACGGGCTCGGGGATGGCCTGGGACGACTCGGCCCTCCAGTAGTCTCATCACTGTTCGCGGGAGCTTCGGGAGCTCCCAGCGTAGCAGGCCCGCGGCTGGTTCAATGGTTTGGGCTCGGTCTGGCGCATCTTCCCACTAGAAGGGGGATCTGCCTGTGCTCCCTCTCCTAGGGGGAGCCTGGACGCATGATCCGCTGCGTCGCGTTTTGCGTTGCGAGCCGTCCCTGGCGCTGTTTCTTCGGTTTTCACCACGCTCGAGCCGTTGTCTTTGTCCCCCTCGCGGCCCGAGTCGAAACGCGCCGCGGCAGCACTGGGACGTGGATGAGCACGTTCAAGCGCCGGCTGGCCATGAGACGAGCGGGAACGAAATGCAAACTAGGGGGCAAGAGAGAAGAGATGGGTCTGGGGGGCTTTAGATGCGTGGTGTGGGACATATTCTGGGCGGATCTTGTTGGGATCATTTCGCGGTTTCATAGTCTCCGGCCAGTTTGCGTGGGAAATGAATGGAACGGCGGGATTGCCTTCATTCAAACCACGAAATACGGACAAGAAATCTGTTTCCCGATTTCAAAATGCCTTTCGCATTCGAAACATAATTAATACTAGATGACATCCAAGCATTGCGGTACTTACGGTGTTGCGATCGAGTTTGTCTTGGTGGAAGCGCTGCCTGTGATCTTGCCTCAGAGGCTTCCATTTCGTCGCTGTTGGACCACATGATCCGTAATCGATGTGTGTTAAAGTATGGCAATATTCAGTTCAGATGGCAATCCACCGAGTACAAACAATTTGTCTATTCATCTTGTCGGATTCGATGACTGAGTCGAGAGTGGAAAACGAGTGCGGAGAGACCTCCTTTGTCTGCTTGGAACTTGGAAACAACGGGCGCGGGAACTCCCTTCACCATCCTCTTTCCGGTAACCAACGAGAACCATTTCGCAGTGGCCGTGGGATCCTGCTCGGTTATGGGACATCTAATGATCGTAGAAACATCCAATAATGATGGCTCCATCTTTGATATCTCATACAGCTGAGATGGCCGACCTGGCAGCGATGGACAACCAGCCGGGCCTCGTCGCAACCATCTCCTTCCCTGTGCCCTCTCCCGAAAGGCCTGAGCAAGACGGGAAACAGCTCTAGTTCCCGGCGGTTTAGGGCATTGTTGGTGGCTTCTGCCTCGCAAAACATCGACCAGTGTGTTCTCGACTGCCTGTGTTGGTTTTCTCGGCCATTCGTGGACCTCCTGGTGCGGTCGAGTCCATGGGTTCTTTTCGGACACGTGCATACCCTTTAGTAGTATCAAAAGGATAAGATACACAAACTTCAGGCCTGCCATATCCTCAGATTTCTGCGGGACTTCTTTCAGACACTCGAGCTTGCGGGACGGCACGGGCGGGCTCTTGATCACGCCTCCCTCGCCCATCGCTGGATCTAGGAACTTCGGATGGTGACCAAGCTTTTTGGCTTGCTTCAAGAGACCAGTAGTGACTTTTGGGCGTCCGAGATTTTGACATTTTTGTTTTCGAACATTTATGTACTCGGGCTGGAATTTGTGGGGCATATATGCCAGCGGGAGATGCGATGACCATGAGCTCCCCTGCGTTTGTGCGCGTTGCAAGAATATTCTGCAATTTGCTCGGCGTACAATCAAAACGCAAATCATATCTTTTGCAATGCGATAGAGTGGATGCATACATATATCGTTGAGGGTGTATGGGAGGGTCGAGACTCCATGTCCTCTGGGCTAGGACCAGAGCCGGCCGTCTTGATTCCACAACCGTGAAAGGAATCGATTAGGGTCGAACAATTCGCGCACCATGCAGAATTAAAGTCTGAGTAGAGCGATGCGACCAGATTGCCTGTGGCAGCAGGGCTGATCGAACTTCCGAGTGATGTGTTCGTGAAATCATGGAAAAGGCATGGATTCAGCTTTGATCGTGACCGGGACAGGCAGTTACGCACGTATGTTTGTGTATATGATGTAGAAATTAACCCATATCTATCCCAAAGCCTATCTAGCACCCACGTACACATGAATACATGTATGTATATCTATCTATCCGCGTGGCAAAGACGCGTGAGGTATGTACAAAGGGCAACGTGAGCTCATCATCATCAAGTAAGCGACGGTGTCATGCGTAAAGGTAGATAAAAGACCGACAACGAGCAACTTGGAGGCCTGTCGGACAAAGGGTCGGATGGGGGCGTCTTGTACACGAAGCAGACACGAGGCGAAAGCACCAGTATCTGTGTGCTTCAATTGATTGAACCTTCGAGGAGGACGGGGGAACAGGCTTCTGGAAGGGGACGGATCGACAAATCAAGACTCAACAACCCCAAACCGCAGCCCATCCAGCGCATCCTCATACTTGGCAGGGTTGTGATCAGTGAGCATCGTGGCCCCGAACCGCACCTCCCTGAACCGCGTCTCCACGTCCCTCACATACTTTAGCACGATCCTCCTCGCGGGGCGGCCGACGTATCTGAACGACTTCTGCTGCTGCTGCTGCTGCTTCCCCTTGTTGTTGTCGTCCCGGTCCGCGGATTGCTGCTGCCCCTGCCCTCCGCCGTCGGTTCCAACAAAGGCGTCCCTGCGGAGCACCTTCTCCGTCTCAACGGCAAACACCTCCCCGGGCGGGAGGAGCTTCTCGCTCATCATGCTGGCGCGCAGCGTCTTGAAGGCGGCGAACGCCCACTCCTCGTCCTCCTCGCCGACGGCGGCCCCGCCGCCGCTGCTGGGGCCGCCTCCGCCTCGCCACTTGTCCATCAGCCCGCCCTGCAGCGCCTCCCAGACCCGCTGCTTGATCTCCTGCTTCGCGTCGGCGTTGTCCGTCTTGAACGCGAGCGCCACGGCCTGGAAGTCGTGCAGCACCCCGAGCGACAGGTACGGCACCAGGTCCTGGCCGTGCACGACCGACGTGATGAGCCCGCGCGTCGCCGTCCGCAGCGAGGGCGACATGGTCGCCGGCGGGCCGTAGGCGTACACGTGGATCGGGCGCCCGGCGGGAAGGCAGATGTGCG
Source organism: Diaporthe humulicola (assembly GCA_038088545.1). Taxonomy (NCBI): domain Eukaryota; kingdom Fungi; phylum Ascomycota; class Sordariomycetes; order Diaporthales; family Diaporthaceae; genus Diaporthe; species Diaporthe humulicola. The sequence goes on from JBBWSL010000107.1 coordinate 90,238, forward strand.
GCCGGGGCTGCTGCTGCTGGGCGGTGGCGGTGGCGGCCGGCTGGCTGCAGCCCGGATACGTCAGCAGGCGGCTGTGCGGCTCGTCCGACGTCACGAACGAGGTGCCGCCGTCGATGGGCTCGCTGAGCATGACCCCGAGCAGGGCGGTGACGGCGCCGCCGAGGGAGTGGCCGCAGAGGACGAGGCCGTAGTCTGGGTTCTCCTCCAGCGCGGCCTTGATCGTGACCAGCACCCGCCCGTCGCCGCCGTATAGCAGCCTCTTCGCGGAAGCGTGTATTCCCTTGTGGACCTTGTAGCTCTTCCCGCGCCAGACGAGGTCGTCGTAGTCGCATGTCATGTCGGCGAGGACGTCCTCGAACCCCAGTGTCCCGCGGCAGGCCAACACAACTGCTTTCGACTCGTCGTCCAGGGAAACGTAGTGCACAAGCGGCACGCCGGTCTCGGTGGATCCAGAGGAGTCACTGCCGCCTTGTGGATCAACAAAAGACGACAATAGGATGGATTGAGGTTGCGATTGGGTATGATGGGCGAACATGCGGAGTTCGTGGTGGGTGTCGTCGAGGGCTTTGAGCACGGGCGGCATCGTCTTGGAAATGCCGAGGACCTTCAGGAAGCTTGAGCCGTACGAGGCGGAGGAGAAACGCATGTATCGAGTGATATTTCGAAGGAGGTGGAAGCGTGGGAATGTCGTGTCGATGCTACCCGTGCGGCGGAGTGTATGGAGGGCTTCGGCATCGCCAAAAGGGCTGCGATGGTGAAAGGGTATCAGTGACATCTGTGACTCGGCGGTTCTTAATGTATAAATGCTTGGTGAGTAGGTCTGAGAGGAGACTCGTCTGTGATTCCGCGAGGGCGACGGCGGAGGTAGCGTTCTGTCGACAATGTCTCCCCCTGACTTCGATTTCGCTATGGGGCTGCGGTTGTAGGTGGGTGATACAGGTCGGAGATGATGCTCCACGGAGTGTATGGAGAAGGTGTCCGTCTGCGAGATGAGCGAGTCCCGCCTGCGCTCATGGATGGATATGTAACTTGCGCGGGATGGGCTTCGGGGCACTGCTCCGCTGGCTTCGTATTCGGCGAGCGCTCGTGACGTGAGTGGGTTCCTAGCCTGTCCTCCCTGCGGTGGGCGAGGAGCCTCTCGGCGTGGGACTAGAGAGGCGTCGCGATTTGGGACAGGCAGTTGCTTCTTTGCAGCAGCAGACGACGACGGCTTCTGGTGGACCTGTGCCGGCCCGCGACGCAGGTCTCTCACGGGCTGCTGCTTCCCTTTCGAAGCCACCGGCGCACTCGAGTGTACGGCATCTTTCCCATCCTTAGCGACGAGGCTGCTCAGTGTGGTTCCTGAACCCCTTCTCAAGGCATTGCGCAGACCTCCTTTCTTCTCGCTTGGTGGTTTCGCCGAGTTAGGTGGAGTTACGTCGCCTTTTGCCCTCTTCGACAACAGTTTGGTCATGGACTGTTGCTTCTTGCGCGGGTTGTCGACGCTGCTCGTCGAGCCCGGAGGTGATACGGGCATCCTTGGCCGTTTCTGGTTTGCAGAGGTCTCTGGGCTCTGCTTTGGCAGGGGTATTTGTGAAGTCTTGTCGACACTAGATTTGCGGCTGAGAACTGGGGACTTCCGACCTTTCTTCGATCGTGAGCGAACAGGTGGTGCCTCAGCCGCAGGGGGAAGTACTTCGGTCTGCGTATCATGGCGTGGAGACTTCGGCGGTGGTGGAGGCGGAGACGCTGGCGAGGGCGGCGAGGGTGGCAATACCTCCTTTTCGTCATCCGAAATCGTGTGTTCGTCAAAGGCTTGTTCAGTATCCGAGTCGATCTGTTCCACGAATCGAGGCACCTCGACTTCCTCGGGCCCACCTTCCATCTCGGTACTTCTCAGTTTGTTCTTATTAACCCTGTAAACCACTCGATAGGTGGAATCGAGAGGACTGGACCCCTGAAGAAGCTGGTCTGATGACATGGACAAACGACGGTTACCTTGCGACGAGACAGGCCGCAGACGGGTCTCCTCGATGAGCTCGACACCTGCGGGTGGCGCGAGTGCGCTCGGCTGCGTGCCGGACACGTCGACCGTGATGGTCTTGGTCGTCTTGGTCTCCGTCATGATTGATACCTTGGCACCAGCCGGGAGCGTGCGCATGATCTGCTGTTTGAGCCGTATCTCGGGGAGATCGCCTTCGCCATCGCTGCTGTCGGCGTTGTCGTGCTGTTGGATAGTCTGTATGACCATGTCGTTGGGGCTTGCTTCCAGGTCACGGCCAGTGGCTTGGTTGCCATTGTGAACCCTGCTGTGGTCCAGCCTTTCGTCGTCATTGATAATGACGACGTCCCACAGTATCTCGTCGACTTGTAGGCGTTGATTCTCCTGCATAATGAGCCTCCAGGACCACCTCTGAAAGTATGCCAACCCGACCATACCAACGATGAGGTCGAAGACGCCGACGTGCTCGCCCGGTTGGCCGGTAGCTGGGTTGTTGAACTCGCGCCGTATCAGGGTGATGATACTGGCAATGGCCCTTGATGACTCTGTGGAGCCGAGAATGGAGTCAAGGTAGGAGAGAGTCAGCTGCGAGACTTCTGAGATGGCGGACAGGGTCGTGGTGGTCAGGTTGAAGCCGGCGTTGGTCCAGAAGACGACCTGGGACATTGCGATGTGCAGGCTCTCGAGGCTCCGCTCCATGATGGTCTCAGCATCTGCCCTTCCCAGGTCTGAGTTGGATCTGGAGAAGGACTCGGACCCGGCACGGTGCAGGATGCCCTCTATGATGCCGCGGCCGAGCTCGAGACTGGACAATGTGGTGGCCTTTGCGGCTCCGAAGCCATAGCCGCCAATGACAGTACCAACGCGCAGGGCGAGGCTGGTGGAGCGCGTCCACAGGCTAATGGCGGCGGCGACGGGGGCTGGCAGGAGAGTGCGTCCTGGCGGAGGAGACGGGATCACGTCTCGCGGCTCGACTGGGAGGCCAAGGGGATCAGGCGTGGCAGCGGAGGGGGCGCTGGCCGAGCCATGCTGTATCCGATCCTCCATCTTCGACGAGGTGCGAGCAGAGGCTCGAGGACTCGTCCAAGATGGGAGGTCGGGCTCAGGTTGGAGCTTTTGCAGTGGGAGCGAGGACTGGAACAGTTGTAAAGCACGTGGATGTGGCTGGCATCTGGCGCATATTGTTGAGGTTGTTTGGTTCGGCTGGCCGGAGGTGGCGAAGTGATGATGAGTTAAGACAGGTCCGTGTGGTTAGTGATCATGCGGACTGAGTGGAGAGGTCGGAATGTGAGCAGTTTGGGGGTCGCAAGTAAACATTGCATGATAGCATCGAGGGTTGGAATGGGCAGTTTTGGTCCCAACAAATCCTCGATGTCGATCAAGAGAAGTCAAGTGGGTGCAGCGCTGCGGCAGAAAGTCGAACTGGTAGAGACATGTGACATGTGACACGCGAGCGGGCAAAGACGCGGGCTGAGGAGTCATCAAACCTCGAGGGGTCTTTTTGACGTGGACAAAGCGGAGTTTGTCTTCCCCCTCAGGCCCTCGAGGCTGAAGTTTGGGTGCGGTGGATCGACCGCCGATTTGCTGCTTTGTTTGGACCCGAGGCCCGGCTTGGACGTTGATGCAAGGTGATGTGTGTGTCTTGTGTCTTTGGAAATGGAAAAGCTTGGACGGGGATGATCTGGAGTGCCTGCAGGAGTGATGTGCCATTGCATCTGTCAGGCCTGCGTGTGGAAAGTACGTATCTATTGGATCTGGTCTACTCTACCGCGTACCGAGGCATCGCAGGTTGGCATAGGTTCAGAAGCCAGGGTTGACTGCGGTCGCTCTTCTGGAAAGACCAAAAGAATGACGACATGTCGGCCAGGGTTTGAATATGTTGAATGGTCGGGAGGCTTCCAGTCTGGACTCTTGACCCTGACTCGACTCGTATTGGGCCTGGGCTGCAGCACGAGCTCGGAACATGAGCACCCAGGATTAGAACACACTAGATAACAACCACAGGCCGTATCCTATGGTGCAGACAGCTTAGGTACATACAGAAGCATCGTAGCTGCGCCTAGAGGTCTCGCCCTCGCCGGGGCTGCGGGTGTGGACAGCAAGTCTGCAAGTACGGACCAAGATCATCGGCATCCCGACGCAGGGGTCCATCCAGGTCCAGGTCCAGGTCCCGGGTGCAGCTCGCCTAAAATAGCTCAGGGGAAGAGGACGAGAACACTGCGCCTTGGAAGCCGCCCAGGGCTGAGGGCGGACAGCGCAACAGCACAGCACGTCACGTCGAGGGATGGCTGAATGCCATTTGTTCCCATCCAACACCACAAACTCCTGCGATAAATGCGACACCTGTCCCCCTGGATCTAGCAATCCAACCTCTTGTCCTTGTTTCATTTCCTTCTCCTGCGTCCACCTTAATTCAACGTCACTCGTTCCGTCGCCTACAACAAAACCTACGCAATCTCCTATCTACCACGACCAGTCCCAGTCCGTCCTGCTCTCGGTGAAGCTATCCGCACTGACCTAGCTCCTTTGTTCTCCAACTGCTATAACCTCACGACCGCCCATTGCCCGCGCCCTCTCCATCGCCTAAACCCCTCAAAATGAACGGAACAACAGAGCCCACCACAGCAGCTTCTGCCGCCACCCAGACAACAGAGACGGTCAAGATGAACGGCACATCCACAACCACAACCACAACCTCAGATGCAGGGCTCTTCGGCGACGAGCTCATCTCCCCCGACGTCGCAAAGGCTCTGCCCGAGGGGTACAAGCTCCGCGCCCTGCGACAGTCTGACTTCAACGCCGGCTTCCTCGACTGCCTGCGCGTCCTGACCACCGTCGGTGACATCACAGAGGACGCATTCGCCCAGCGCTTCGAGTGGCTCTCCAGGCAGGATGGCGGCTACTATATCCTGGTCATTGAGGACGGCGGCAGGGTCGTCGGAACCGGCGCCCTTATTGTGGAGCGCAAGTTGTACGTTGCTCCCATTCTCTAAGACTCGCCCTGTCTACAGCCCAACGGTGCCCTCATAGTAAAGCGGGCGATGGGAATCAACAAGACTGGACAGATTTGGCTCTACTTCCTGTCTCAACTAGCAAGATCTAGTCCTCGTGCTAACATGTATCGCCACCAACCAGCATCCATAACCTCGGCCTTGTCGGCCACATCGAGGACATCGCGGTGGCAAAGGACCAGCAGGGCAAGAAGCTGGGCCTGCGCCTGATCCAGGCACTCGACTTTATCGCCGAAAAGGTCGGCGCCTACAAGACAATCCTCGACTGCAGCGAGGCGAACGAAGGCTTCTACATCAAGTGCGGCTTCAAGAGGGCCGGGCTGGAGATGGCCCACTACTACAAGAAATAAGTCGCCCTCCTTTCTCAGCTGTACGAGGGCATGTGCGAGTGTGCTCATGTTGTACTCATGTGTGCGCTCGTGCGGGCCATCGTCGCGACGAATCAGAGGGAGGAAACAACCCGAGCTGATGGCCCACCACAGACTCGAGGATGTGATCGATTTCGCCTGCTATATCTGAATTTTTTTGAATAACCAACTGCCCGGAAGAGCGAGGTATGTTCATCGGGCCCGTGCTACCAAGGCGCTGGGGAAAGGAGCCTGAGATGGCGCGGTGCAATGATGCGGTCAAAGGTTGAGGCTTCACCACGAAACCCATCAAACAACCACGGCCAATATCGGGGGCATTTGCAATATAAAAACAAGGAAAGGATGCATGTAATGTACACTCAGGTTAGAACGGCGTTTTGATGTCATACAGTGGACATCTTGGGGGCACACCGGAAGTCGGTCAACCCGATGTCCTTGGTGCTCGCAGGCCACGTTAGAGAGAAGCAGAGCGAGCCTGACAATAGAATTGGGGCAAGCTTTTAGCGCCAGGAAAATAGCCGAAGACTCTAAGCACGGGATAGTCCAAGTGCCCTCCACTCGGTCCCCGAAAGAAGAAGCCAAAACCTGGGGGTGGCACCCGGGCAAGCCCTGGGGATCCCCTGCACCCGTTTCCCGCCCTCTCTCACATGTCAGAAGGTGTTGCGGCGGACAGCAGAAAGAAGAGGCCCAGGACGGACAAACCTTCTTTCTGGGCCGACTTGCATGCGATGAAAGCTTGGCTGCGTCGACATCAGCACGCCTGGGTGGTGGATGGCCACGTTCCCGACTGCTGCCCTTCCTTTCCCCGACACATGCCAGATCAGACACACAGCACATGTCTCTTTGCATAATACGTGTAACCATCGTCACGAGCCGGAGTCACCGCCGCAGTCAAGCCTCATAGCCCGCCGCGATGGGGGCAGGCAAGGGACCAAAGCACGGCTCTGCTCCCTCTCGTCTCCTCTTGTTCTGGTCTACTAGACAAAGGCTCAAAGCGCGGAAGAAGTCACGAGCGTCTCTCTTGGGGCCGCTGGTGCTTGGTAGGAGGGGAGCAAGCGTTTCTACCTCTGTCGTCCGCTCCGCCCACGGAACAAAGCACACGTGAGCGTGACCGAGTCTGTCTGATCTGGTCTGGTCTGGTCTGGACTGACTGGCCTGCCACGGACGAACACTCTGTAGGATCGTGTGTTGTCTGCCGGTCTGTCTGTCGAGCAGCCAGCGTATAAGATGGTGTCCATAAGCCTCTTCCCCCCTCCTCCCCCTCTTCGGCATCCCAATGCACACCCCATAGTCTCTTGACTGCCTTCTCCTGTACCACTCATCTCATTCTCTCGCGTCAGGAAGGTGCTCGGCCTTCCTCTCGTCTGAACCTGTTTTTTGCCTCCTGGTCGCAGAGATCGCGCGAACCATTAGTCCGTGGTATTTCGAAACATTTCGTCCCGTCTGTCCATCATCCTGGGCCGTCTCTTCTTATTTTTGCCCCGGGACTAGGGTGTTGTCCGTCACACCCACACTTCCCCGGCCCCGATCCTTCGGAGATCCCCAGCCCGTAAGCCGTCGCAGGCACACACTCACAAAGATCCACGGCAGCAACAGCAGCAGCAGCAGCAGCAGCAGTAACGCCCTCGGGCTTGTGCTTTGCTTGGCTCGTACTCACTTACTCAAGGGCCTGTGTCACCGTGGTGCTGATCGTCTCACTTGATCCCAATTTTACTTGTCTCATAATAGGCCCCATATTTCCCCCCAGGCTCGGCCGATTGGTTCCCTATTTGTCGGTGCTGTCACCGAGAGTCAAAAAGCAGCCATGCCTCACAGACATCAGCCGGTCGACGTCGAGGATGACGAGGGTTACGTGAAGGACCTGTATCTCAGGTTGGACAAGATCCGCATTGCATCCCTGCGCGCAGAGTAAGTCGTTTTCCCCAGTTCCCCCCTGTTGTGCTGCTGCGTGGCTGCTTGTCCGTTCTGTGGCATCTGGTTCCACTGTTTTAAATCATGGGGAAAAAATAACCTGTTTACCATATCATATCCACAAACCCCATTCATAATTTTCCATACCGTCATTTTTATCCTCTCAGTCTAAATTTTGCCCCTCCGGACTATGGTCTGGTGTTAAACCCGAGCACATTCCCCGGTCAGCAAATACCCCGGAGCCAAGCAAACAAAAACTCCACTCATTTGTGCATATGACCCAAATTATAAATCCACGATTTCGGGTCCCGGGCGCCTCTCAGCCGCATGGCCTCAACACTTTCTTGGTGCTCACCTTTTTTTGTTGTCGCCTGCTTCTTCTCCTCCTTCTCTGTTTCTTCCTCTCACTTTTCTGAGAACCCGTTGCTGACACAATACCGTTTTCGCCCCCGCCAACAGAGCTCGCCGTGCACTGAGTGACCAGATCGCCTCCAGGCCGCACATCCGGATAAGGCGCTGCACCGTGGTTTATCAGAAGCCCTCGGGTGAATTTTGCAAATATTATATCAACAAGATCGTCTCTTTCAACACGACTTAACACCCTCATCTCACTCCCGGGCGTATTGTTCCTCCCTCGATTCCGGCGGGAAAAGGGTCGTCCTCGTTCGGCTTACTGTACCGCGGTGGGAACAAGAGGAAGAGCGAGAGAGACGGGAAGGAGGAAGGACGCCCAGCCCAGCAATGGCCCACCTCAGGATGCTCACCCCGGAAACATCACCGGAGCCCGAACTCCGTGCCTCGGGACTCTGGCAGCCAAACCCAACAACCACAACCAGCACCACCATCGCCCCACAACAACCACTACCGAAACGAAAGCGCTCGTGGCCCTTCACCACAACACGCCCAGTCAGCCCGCCATCATCATCCCCCCACTCGAGAGGTGATCAGCCCAGCAGCAGCACCAGCGTCAAGGCGCTGCGCGAGAGGAATGGCGGGTGGAGGGCCGCCGCCAGGAAAGGCCTAGCCCCCTTCCAGGACGCACACCCCGAAGACCTGCAGCCCATCTTCGACGCCCTGGCCGCGGCCGGCACCGACGACGCCACCTCGCCCGAGTACGCCCTCGCCTTCTACCCAAAGGCCCACGAGCTCGCCCTGCGCGCCGAGAACGCCCTCCTGCACCACGGCGACAGGGCCCTCGCCGCCGAGCTGTACCTCCGCGCGTGCGCCGTCCTGCGCGCGGCGCGGTACTCGCCTTTTCCCTCCCCTTCTTCCTCATCCTCCCCGGTCCCGATGGCAGAAGCAGCAGCAGTAGAATTAGCTTCCCAACCACCCGCCTGCTGCCCCGTCCGCGCCAGAGCCTGGCACCTCCAAAAGTCCTACCACCTCAAGGCCGGCCGCCTGCACCCCTCGAGCCCCCTGGACGAGGTCACCATCCCGCACACGCACGACGCGGCCACGCGGCCCGACGAGAACACGCCCTCGGCGGGCGTGCGCGACCGCGCCGCCTCCATCGCCGCAGCCGCAGCAGCCGCAAAATCATCATCAACGACGACAGCAGCAGCAGCAGGCGCCAGGCCCGCCCGCCCCCAGATCCCCCTCGCCGTCCGCCTGCCCCCGCGCACCCTCCGCACGGGCACGCCCTGCCCGGCCGTCCTGGTCGTGACCGACGACCGTACCGCGCACTCTGCGCTGTGCGAGGATCTCCTCGCGCGCGGGTTCGGGTGCGTTGTCGTCGAGGCGCCTGGGTCTGGGGACTGTCCTGTCCCCGCCGCGGCACCGCCTGCGTCTGCGTCGGAGCTGTGGGCCTCCGTGCTCGAGTGGATGCGCGCCATCCGCGTGTTCGACATGGCGCGCGTCGCCGTCTGGGCCGCGGCGCCGGCGGTGGACGACGCGCCTGGGCTGGTGGGCCAGTTCGCCGCCGCTGCTGTTGGTGGTGGTGCAGGGATCCGCGGGTGTGTTGCTGTTGTCGGGGGCGGGGAGTCGGCTGTGATGGCGGCCGGTGGCGGCGCTGGCTGGGGCTCCGGCGGTCGGGTCTTGGTCGTTGCTGATCATGACGCCGCGGGCGCTGAGGTGGCACTGCGGGCGGACGGGCTCTGGACGCCAGTTGATGGTGCGGTTGATGGGTACTGTGATGATGGGGAGGAAGACGGGCTTGTGCTTTTCGAGTACGGGGCTTCGGGCGTGGGCGCTGAGCAGGGCGTTCGGTCTCTTGCTGCGAGTTCTGAGGCGGTCTACGACTGGGTGGAGGATCTCCTGTGCCTGGACTTGGTTGTCTGAGGTGTGGTCTCCTTGTTTGTACGAGTACATGTATGATTTACGGTGTGGATGGGCTTGTCACCATGGCACGGCGTCACCAGCGGCTGGGAGGTCTTGGTTTTTTTTTTTGGGTTCATCTTTCTTGCTTATGAGATATCACACCACGCAAAATGCATTTCCTGCTTCTAAATAACATTGAACTTTGACAAGGTCTTCCTTTTTACCCAACCCGCTCGCTACGTGGTATCTACATGTTGACCATGACCTTGAGGACCAGGTCCCCCTTGTCGTCCTTGACCTTGCCCGCCATGCCGAACGCCTCGGGGATGCTGTCGAGGCCGTCGTAGCGATGTGTGATAAGCTCCGCGACGGGCGGCAGCTTGGGGTTGCCGCCGGACAGCAGCTCGATGACGCGCGGGTATGTGTTTGCGTAGCGGAAGACTCCGATCAGGTCGACCTCCTTGAGGGAGGCGGCCGAGATGGGCAGCGTCTGGATCGGGGTGCCCATGCCGATGATGAGGATCTTGCCGCCTGGTTGTGTAGACTGTAAGTGCGCCGAATTGAGTCAGTTAAATGTCATTACAATCACCAACAGAAGAATGGAAACCACCCACGTAAATGGCAGCCTGCATGCAGCTCTCCACCCCGGTGCACTCAAAGGTAGCATCCACGTCGCCCACGGCCTCGCCAGCCGCCGTCTTGGCCTCGGCCACCAGGGCCGCCACCTCGCGCGCAAACTCGAGCTTCGCCTCGACCGTGTCGGGCCTCTTCATGGGGACGACGACGCTGGCGTCGGCGAAGCCGCGGTCGACGGCCCAGCGCACGCGGTCGGCGTTAATGTCGGCGACGACGACCCTCTTTGCGCCCAGGACCTTGCTGACGGCGCAGCACAGGAGGCCGACTGCGCCCGCGCCGAGGACGAGGACGGTGGCGCCCGGGTCGAGGCGGGCGCGGTCGCCGGCGTGCAGGGCGACGGAGAGGGGCTCAGCGAGGGCGCCCAGCTCGAGGGGCACGCCCTCGGGCAGCTTGTGGCAGTAGGCGGCCGGGTGGGCGATCTGCTCCTGGAGGGTGCCCTGGGCGTGGGGGAAGCTCTTTGCCGAGGAGCGGAAGGACATTGCGCGGCAGATGTTGTAGCGGCCCTCGAGGCACAGCTTGCACTCGCCGCAGGGCAGCCCGACCTCGAGGGCGACGTTGTCGCCGACCCTGAGGCCCGTCACGCCCGAGCCCACCGCCGTCACGGTGCCGGCCGACTCGTGGCCCAGCGTCATGGGCTGCCGCACCTGGATGTCGCCGTTGCGGTAGTGGCTGTAGTAGTGCAGGTCCGAGCCGCAGAGGCCCGTCGACTTGACTGCCACCAGGACTTCGGTGGGCTGGAGGGTCGGGATGTTGCGCTCTTCCTGGGCTGTTGTTAGGTTGTGCATCATTGCCACCGCCCGTGGGAGGTGAGGATGGGGCATCACTTACCACGCGGAGGTCCTTTGCTGCGTGGAGCACAGAGGCTCTGACTGTTTGTGTGGCCATTTTGTTGTTGTGGTGGTTACGGGCAATGGGAGGAAGGTAATGAGGATTCGATGCTGTCACTTGACACGCTAATTGGAAGGGCAAGAAGCAAAATGAGGCTCACGATGACAAGATGGGAAGTGTCGCGTGGGTGAACAGACAGGGAGACAGACAGACGGAGACGAAGATGAATAGCTTCAGGCTGGAGAACGGAAAGGGTGGATCTCTTAGGTACTGTATTGACAATTGGATCAATGGCAGGCTAGATAATTGCTCCGATATCGATCGAGGCCGAGACACACAGCCAGAGAGTCGAAAGCAGGTGCATTTGCCCGAGCGAAAAGGGACAAACCTTGAACCGTCTCCATTATCCCGCGGGGGTCTCTGCGCGGTTGACTGTCGACTTACACGATAGTGCGCTCCCAGGCTCCTCATGCGGATTTGTCTCGGCGACTTTCCCCTTGTCGAGCTGTGCCGACTGTGGCAGTGAATGTCTGAGCCATGGCCCTGGCCTGAGATGCCCAAACGGTCATGGGAGGCATACAATTCCCGGTATCCGTGGTCTGTCGACTTGGTCTGCCTCGTTCGCGTGGAGAAAAAAAAGTCGGGTCGGAAAAGGGACCAGCGAGACAGTACGGATTTCTCCAAAAAATGGGCAATTCCCCAGACGACGTCAGCGGGGTTGTGTCTTGGGTCCCCTGGCCCAGTCCCCCGCACCAATGCCTCCGTCTCTTGAGACTCGCACGACTCCCAGCCGACGGGCAAGTGAAAAAAGTGGGCAATTCTCGCCGATGGTTGCCGCCCTCGATACGACGCGCCTGCATCGGAGCAGCTTGGGGGACAGCTGGGGGCTTTTCTTGTCTGTAGCCGTGAATCATGAGATTGTTGGATAGATAAGTCGACTACCTAATAAACTGGATGCTTGCTTTGCCGTGCCAGATGACCCTTGCCTGACTCTTTCCCTCCCCGTGCCGTGTGATGTCAGAAGCCGTCACGAGTTTCGAAGCAGAATTGACGAAGTGTTGAGAGCGACTGAAAACAGAGATAGACAGCGAGATCACTCACTCACTCACTTACACGTTCCAATTTCATGATCGCTTCACTGCCACTGCCACAACCACAGCCATGGCCACCAACGCTCTCTTCTCCCTCGAGGGCCAGACAGCCCTCATAACAGGCGGCACACGAGGCATTGGCCAGGCCATCGCCATCGCAATGGCCGAGGCTGGCGCAGACATCCTCCTGGTCCAGGTACGCCGTGAAACCCTCCCTCAGACCGCTTCCCTTCAAGACCCTCACTGCCAGCTAAACAGGTCGAGAGCTGACACAAACACCACCACCCACAGAGAGACCTCTCCAACCAGTCCACCCTCCAGTCCGTCGAAGCCCTGGGCCGCAAGGCCCAGATCTACACCGCAGACCTGGCCTCGCCCTCAGACGTGGCCGGGCTCGTGCCGCGCGTCCTCGCCGACGGGCACCAGGTGCGGATCCTGGTCAACTGCGCGGGGATCCAGCGGCGGCACCCCTCGGAAAAGTTCCCGGACGGCGACTTCGCCGAGGTGCTGCAGGTGAACCTCAACACGCCCTTCGCGCTGTGCCGCGACGTCGCCGCGCACATGCTCGAGCTGCCCGAGCACAGCACCACGGGCCGCAAGGGGTCCATCGTCAACTTCGGGTCGCTGCTCAGCTTCCAGGGCGGGATCACCGTGCCCGCGTACGCGGCCAGCAAGGGCGGCGTCGCGCAGATGACAAAGACTTTTTCGAATGAGTGGACCAGTCGCGGGATAACTGTCAACTGCATCGCGCCGGGTTATATCGCTACTGACATGAACGAGGCGCTGCTTAACGACCCCGGCAGGCTGAAGAGCATCAGTGAGAGGATACCCGCTGGGCGGTGGGGCACGCCTGAGGACTTCAAGGGCCCGACTGTGTTTTTGGCGAGCAAGGCTGGCGCGTACATGAGCGGGCATACTTTGGTTGTTGATGGTGGGTGGATGGGCAGGTGATCTTATACAGTGCATGTTCGAGCTTAGATGTGTTTCCAATACCAATTAGATTACCAACTCGGATGAAGTCAAGTCACAGTATTGTAGCCAAGTTGTCAATCGTACACCACACACAGGCAAGTCGCATTAGGCGCAGAGGTCACAGAAGATCCAATTCTCTATGTCTATTCTATCTGCAACATTCCCAAGCCCCCTCCGATCATGACTTGTCTGGGAACCCAAAGTCGATGCCGAACGGCGGGTAGACAAACCGCTGTACCTTGCCGTTCTTCTCCAGGTCCTCGCCGTACGCGTTGAGCTGCTTCACGTCCTCGTCATCCAGCTTGACAAGCTTCAGGTTCGACTCGATGCGCGACGGCGTGACCGACTTGGGCAGCACGGTGCTACCACGGGGGACTGTTTCACGCGGACGGTTGGTCAGCACGGGGCAAGGAGAATGAAACTATGACGCCATAGACGGCAACAAAACTTACTATGCCAGCTGAGCAGCACAGCCGCGGGCTCGACGCCGTGCTTCTGCGCGACCTTGGTGACGACCTCCTCCTTGAACAGCGGGCCGCCCGTCGACCCGAGCGGGCTGTAAGCCATGATGTGGATGCCCTTCTCCTTGGACAGGCTGACGATGTCGTTCTGCGGCAGGGCCGGGTGGTTCTCGATCTGGTTGACGGCGGGGACGACCTTTGCGACCTTGAGCAGCTCCTCGAGGTACCGGCGCGAGTAGTTGCACACGCCGACGGCGCGCGCCTGCTTGCCCGCGCCCTGGGCCGGGTCCACGAGCGCCTCCATCTGGCGCCACGTGTCGGTGTGGTGGTAGCCCTCGCGGACGATGTCGCGGCTGCCGTCGGGCAGCTTGGGGAACTTGTCGTCGTTGCCCTCCGGGTTGAGCAGCAGCGGCCAGTGCACGAGGAACAGGTCCACATAATCAAGCCCCAGGCTGGCGAGCGACTTGTCGAGCCCGGTCTGCACGCGCGTGTTGTACGTCGCCCACACCTTGGTCACGACGAACACGTCCGACCGCTTGACGATACCCTCCGAGATGGCCCGCGCCAGGCCCTGGCCCACCTCGGCCTCGTTGCCGTAGCAGTACGCGCAGTCCAGCAGCCGGTACCCGGACTTGAGCGCGTGGTACACGCCCTCGGCCACCACGCCCGGCGCCGCCTGCCAGGTGCCGTACCCGACGGCCGGGATCTTGTGGCCGCTGTTGAGGGTGAAGGTGAGGTCGGCCATCTTGGGTATTCTGCCTTGCAGGTCGTGTGTGTGTGTGTGTGTATGTGTGTGTGTTGGGAGGTGGGCAGGTGTCTTGATATCTAACTAGCTCGAGTGTCACTCGCTGGGAGCTTGAACAGTAGTCTGGGGTAGTCAATTGAGTGAGGACGGAATGAAATGTTCCAGAAGAAGAAAAGTCAAGAGAAAAAGACAGAGAGCATCTAGTCAAGAGTGCAACCTGAGAGGGAAACCCAAGACTCGCCCCGGATAAATGCCCCTCCAAAGCTCCCCTCCAAGGAAATGTAATTCAGGTCCTCGGGTGCCCCTCCCCCGCGGGCTGCCAAGGCCTGGGGCCGACAGCACGCTGGGAGAGCCCACCAAGGTCCCAGGGACCCGCAGGTGGCAGCCCAAACAGGCTCGTTTCGGCGAAGCTGCAGGCGAGGCGGAAAAAGGAAAGACTTGGCGCGGTTTGCCCTTCGGTGGTTTATTGAGCCGACCTTTTCTGTGTACAGTCTCTGCTGCCCCTGCCATCTACTCAACAACTTTTGAAGCTGCAAGGCGGTACGTGGGAACATCCTGAGCATGTGATTGCTGCACCTGAGTTCGGTAGTTGGCCCGTTGCACCTGCAGGACATACGCACCTACGTCACGCAATTCGAGGGAGGAGGCTTCGTCGAAGTGAAGAAAATAAAAACGGACGGGCTTTCTGCCGCCGCCATGCATCTATTCATGGTCTTTTTGAGCATTATATCAAGTACGCCGTAAAGTCTTTCTATGCCTGGAGTGCTGAAGAGAAAATGCTGCTGTGCGCCGCGACCCAGGACAGTTGAGGTTGGTACTGTTACAACAAAGAAAAGTAGGTATCAAAGTTCGCACAACTGGTTGGGTAACTATCCAGCGATCAAGACCCAGAGCCTGTATGTCTCGTCAGCAGGATGCCCACTGCACAATGCCGTGGAGGAGGGTGTAGAGGATGAGGTAAGAGGCAAACTCACAGGAAAAATATCATCATGACGCCAAACATCTTGGCCAGGAGCCATCGGTTTGACGACACACTGCTCCAGTACTTGAGCAGTTCCCTCTGTGCGCCGCCGACGTTGTCCACGACGTCTTCCGTGTTGGCGTCGATGCGCTCAATCATCTCGGTCTGCTCCGACACCATCGTCGCCAGCTGCCCGAAGATGCTGCCCAGCTCCGTGATGGTCTTCTCTATGGCCTCGATGGCCTCCCCGCGCTGCTGGATGTAGGTGTTCTGGGGCTGCGCCTCCTCCATCATCAGCAGCTGCTGGTCGCCCACGGGGTTCAGCGAAAGCGTGTCCCCACCCGGCACCGGCGTGCCCGTCTTGGGCGTGCCGTACAGCGGGCTCGCCGACTGCTGCAGCGGGACCTGCGCCTGTGTCGAGACGGACGACAGGAAGTTCTCCTGCCTCGACCGGCTCGCCTGTATCGTCTTGGTCCGCATCTCGAGCGTCTCGCGGAAGCTCGCCGACACGTCCGTCAGCTTGCCCTGCAGGAGCAGCACCACGTTCTTGTTGTGCTCCGACTCTTGCGACTTGCCCCCCTGCTGCGACGACCTGACCACGTCCTGCAGGCCCGCGATCTGCTGGTTCAGCCCCGAGAGGTCCTGCTTGATGACGAAGGTGAGCTCGTTGATCTCGACGGGGTTGTCGAAGAGCGTCTTCCGCCGCGCGAGCTGTGCCAGCTTCTCCAGCTTGCCCATCGTGCCGCTGATGCCCCGGCCGATGTCTGCGGCCCTGCGCGCGAAGTCTGACCGGCGGGGTTGTCGGGAGCCATCTGCTTCTGCCTTCTGGGCGTCTGTGAGGAGGGATCGCCGTTGGGAGCCGACCTTGGCCTGGGCTTGTCGTCGTTGTGCTTGTGTCAGGATGGATTTGAACTGGGAACGTTGTTAGAATGCGTGATGCTCAGGCTGCTGTCCCGACGCAAGGCGACATACCTCTGAGGTTCGGTCTTGGATGTTTGCGACAGCCATGACTGCGGTGTATTAATTGGTCGTGTAGGTCGTCTGGTAGGAACGCTAAGGAAAACAGTCTCGAGAGAGCGTGTGTGTGTGGCCTTGTCGGGCGAGCGAGGCGTAGCGATTCGGGTCGAGGTGATGCGATCTGCACAGCAGTCCGTCTCGATGGGAAGCGATGGGGAGGAGCGAGTTGTTTCGGCGATTGGGAGTGGATTGGCCGTGAGTCGCTGGCCTCGATGACGAGATCGGGCTTCGAGGTCTATCAGGGTATCTTGGCGATAGGAGATTTGAGGATCTAGGCGGGCCGTGGACGAGTAGAATTGATTGTGATAAGCCGCTGGGGTGGATGAGTTGTCGAGTCGCAGGTCACAGGTCGCGGGTCGCAGGTCACAGCTTGGGGTCTGTGGGTCGCAAAGAACGGATCTCGTATTAAAAAGGCTGTTACGGAGTAGTTCCCAAGTTCTAGTTCCGTGGGGGAGGCCTGGGTCTGGTCTGTGGTATTACAATGTCGTTTGTGGAGACGGCTGTGTCGGAACTGGCTGTCGGTATCAAGAGTGGGAGTGGTAGAATTGAAAATGAAATGGGGGAGTCGGGTTTGTTGGTGTTGGCAGATTAGATGAACGCACGTTTGCCTCACTCAATGCCAGGAGAAACGTGGTGTTTGCCTTGGTTCTCAGCAGAATGGGGGAGCGACCTGGCTTGGAACCGGCTGGGCGGGCTGGCAGCTGGGGGGCCAGTTTCACTTGATGCCTCAGGCAGGCATCTGGCTCTACTTAGGCAACTTACGCAACCCCGTCAGCCACACTCTCGGTTCCATCAAGTCGTCCGACCAATTCGCCCCTTGCTGCCTCGGCTCTGCCCTCCCCGTGATCAGCAGGACGCCGTTTTGAGACCAGAATTGCATTCCATCCCTGTGGCACGTGTTGTCTGGTTCCAAATACGGACAATAAACCACCTTCCGCCGCGGACAATGCCATCTTTCAAGTGCACCGAGCCCTGCGATCGCCAGGGATGACTCGACAGGGGCCTCTATTCCGGCTGCCGCCCAGCAACACGGAACCTGTCGATCTCCCTTGGGCTGTCTGGTGCGCATCCAACCGCATTTGGACAATATCCTGGAACACCTAGAACTCCCCAGACTTTGCCCAGGGCTACTAGCAATGGCAATCAACTCGATGCCAATTGGCTACTCACTTCCTTGCAGAGGGCCCCGAAAGGAACCCAAGGGAAAAGGGACCAAAGGGAAAGGGAATCACTGCTCGCGGACCGGAGCTGTATAAACTCCGCCTTCCCCGGGCGCCGGCTCAGGGTGGCCAAGATGTCTGTTCATCAACGGGAAGCTCGGAACTGCTGTTGAGCCATTTCGGACTCATACCCAATCGTCCTGCCCCGTTGGCCAGTATCAAGCACGAAAAGCCACGGGTGTTAGGTCAGCTTATTGCCGCACGCCATCCGGACTTCTCACTCCCCGATTTCAACCTCGTCCAGTCAGATTATACAAGACCACCATGTACTTGGTTCCTGTTTGGACTCAGGTCTTGAGTGGCAGGCAGGCAGGGCATCCGTGCGACAGATTGAAGTAGATGAAGGGGCCCCAACCCACAAGTGATACGCCAATACCATCCGAACCATCTGGGATGATTATGCGCTCGTCCAGCCAGGTATAGTATTAGTTGAGTTGGATCTTGCGACAGGATAATATATTCTACTTTATGTGCGGACGTCACAATTTCTGATGCGAAGCTGGTCGTATGACAAGGCGTGCTTCGGGTCTTGATGCCTGTGCCGCTCTGATATAGCAACGCAAGCACATGACTATAGCTGAGTACTGACATTGACGAGCCCAGATTGAGGATCTACCTAACTCGTCCGTCGGCACATGTTGATTTCTGATCACCACAGTCTTAACTTCAGCGGCTCTGCATTTTACCCAAAAATCAAGATATAACCCGACTTTGATAGTTGAGCGTGGAGCTGATGCTTCGATCAGCCATTTGGTTGATTGAAGACTGTGCTGCGGTCTCAGCCGTAACAGAATTGCTTGTTGAACCCGATATTGTCTCCCATAAGTCGCATGACTTGACTGCGCGAGACTAGATTGAGCTCGTGTCTCGTAGTGGCTTCGACCTTCAAAGTTGACGGCTAAAACAAGAGTCCGATTCATATCGAAGTTGATGGCTTGTCAACAGCACCGGGGCCAATGGGCACGGCCCAACGCTCAGACTTGTAAATGTCTATCAAATACACTGTGCCTTACACTTATAGGCCAGTCATTTTCTCTCCGTCTTAGTAGAAGTAACCAAAAGAATACAAATAGTCTACAGGTCGCACAATAAAGATTTCAAGTTGTGATCGTTGAGAGCATCAAGCTAGAACACAAAATCGTGAGGAGTAAATTCGAACCATCACAACTTCAGAACTGGCACCTGATGTCCAGGTCTATGAATTTATCAATGTAACAAGTTGTTACAATGTATTATTGCTAAGTGTTCTTTGAAGCCACCTATAGCGGTGCAAAATTGATGAGATGTTGAATATGATCTTCTTCCATTTCTAGAATTTGTCCCTTAATTCAAACCACATCAACCTGATTCCGCTTTTCATTCCCAGAGATGTAGAATGAACTCCAGCTTAAGATAACTGCGCTTGACGAACTCCTCCACGACGGCTTGGGCGAAATCGGAAATCCGGAAGTGGCAGTTGTCTATCGTCATCGATTTTCGCCGTAGTACATGAGTTCGGACAGGTTGAAAGGAATCACATGCATCCCGCCCAGAAACAAACAAACGCCAAAAGCCACCTCCAGCCCACAGACTAGAGAACCGGCAAGTTTTCCCAAGACCATCACCGCACCGGACGCCATTCCGGCCCCCGGGATCCCAACAGCAGCCTCACCACCCCCAAGCACAAATTCCGTAGTGAGCCCGGCCCTCCGCCACAGGCGTTCGTAGTGAGTCTGGCGGAGCACGCCCCGGTCCACCAGGGCCGCGACCGCCGGCGCCGGGATCCCGGTGAGCGTGGCGGCGCAGAAGCGGCGGACGACGTGCTCGGGCCACAGCGCCGCAGTCTCGGGGGAGAGCCACCACCCCAGCCCGACGGGCCAGCGCAAGTCGACCAGGAGATAGACGCACTCGGCCGCCATAAAGATGAACCGCATCTCCGCCCTCCTCTCCATCTCCTGCGGGATGGCGAGGTTCTCGACGGGCCGCCAGCGCCAGGGCCGGCGTAGTCCCCCCGGGTGAGCCCGGGCCTGTTCCTGGTGGTCCTCCTCCTCGTCGTAGAGTTCGATGGCGAAACAGATTATGATAGCAAGAAAAAGGATCGCAAAGACGACGACGATGCAGAACTGCCAGATCTTCAGCGTCCTGACGGCGACCACAAGGGCCGTCACCATCGTCCCGGCCGCCATCTGTTCTAGGTACAAGGCCATGGCGGTGAACATGTGGGCCAGGAACCCGTAAAGCAGGGCCTGCGCGGTCAGGCCGGCGTGGATTAGTCTTGCAAATATGTAAACTTTGCGGTAGAGGGCTCTCTTGATGCGGGCTCTCCTGTGGTGGGCTCTCCATTTGTGGGCCCTCCTGTCGGCCATGGTCTCAACCTTCGCCCGGTGGTGTCTCAGAACACCGCTCATATCGAACACGACGTGAACGAGGCAGAGGAACGGCACGGCGCTGCCGAAGTCCCCGAGGCACTCGCTGAGGGAGAGCGCCGGCGCGCCGGCGGGCGGTGGCGGCGAGAGGAACGGCCGGGCCACGAGGAGCTGCACCCACCGCACGACGCCGGGGCAGACGGCCTCGGTCCAGAGGAAGTTGACGAGCGGGGCCGACGGCGGGGGCGCCTGCGGCTCCCGTCGTCGTCGGCGGCCGAGGTGTG
The DNA here is from genome assembly GCA_038088545.1 of Diaporthe humulicola. NCBI lineage: Eukaryota > Fungi > Ascomycota > Sordariomycetes > Diaporthales > Diaporthaceae > Diaporthe > Diaporthe humulicola. Next base: position 110,325 of record JBBWSL010000107.1, read on the forward strand.
TGGTGGCGTAGATGGGTACCATGACCGCGGACTCGATGGCGGCGCACCAGAAGGCCTGGTGCACGTGGTCCGCGAAGGACCTAAACCAGCCTCTTCCTGGTCCGAGGAAATAGAAGCAGAGCCAGGCCGCGGCGAGTGGTGACCGCAGGGTCCTGTAAAATCCCATCTGTGGCATTGTTGCGTTGGCTGCACTGCAGGTTTGGCGTGATGATCTTTGTGTGCATGGTTTCGGAAAGTCAACGAGAGGACAAATCGGGAACTGAGATTTGTTTTGAATTCAGTCAGGATATTCAGCGGTTGGAAAAATTGCAACTTCTCTGATTCCCTTGAATTAAAATCTGCTAGCCTTGGGCTATCTCTGCTGGTCAGGACCGGACTGCTAAACCGCCCACAAGGTGCGATATAAAAACCCCAATTATTAGTGGTGCCTTTGCAAGTGCGGTCAACGCATGGCCTCCTCTTGTGTTCGCTCTATGGCAGGTGGACGAACCTACACCTGTGATCGTCCAACACTCTGTTCGATGTGCAAAGGAATGGACCAATTTTGGACGTGGGATGTACGCGCCTTCTGGGGCTTCACGAGATGCGTGACCGCATTCGACCACCCCCTCTCCAGGACGGGATTTCGATGTAATGCTCCCAAAGAATAATCTTCGAACAAACCCAACTGCGAACGCGTCCCACTTGGACGACCCGACAGTCCTGGCTGCCGGCGAGGGCAATGAAACCAAAAGAGCAGCATGCTTGTTCAACTGCTCAACACCAGCTTGCCACGGCTCCTCGATAGTACCAGATCGCTGAGACGCAGCAACTATGCCTTGAATCTCAATACCGTGGAATAACCGGCACAAGCGATGCAGTCAAAACTCATATTCAGGCTCCACTCGGAGCACCGTGGCGGCCTCTTGGCCTTCCCGAAGCCACCCATGGGCATGTCCAATGCCCAACGCAACCGCATTCAACACCACCCCGGCCAGTATGCTGAGATGATCGTGAAGACAGACCCATGCTTGCCCGGCCGGGAAGTCTCGAGGGCCGTTCGTCGTAGACTACGCTTGCATCAACGTGAGCGTTCCCGTACTGGCATGCCCGACGTTCTTGGGCGAATAATCCCGTCACCTCCGTCGAGCTTCCTGAACGCCTCGCTTCAGATGGTTGTCGGTAGTCGCCCAGCAGTACCTAAGTCAAAAAAACCAGCTCTCAAATGTTGCCCCGTTGGAAGTGATATGGCCTTCCCTGAAAATGACGAGCTCGTTACGTGTGCATTCTCATTTCCATCATGGTCGATTCAGGAGTCGGTGTCGTTTTTCGAGCACGGCATAGAGATCGGAGTTATAATGTCGGCAGGCATGTCGGGAGAAAACAAAAAGGGGCGGAATCCGATGAAGGTGAGGTTTTGGACGGAGCAGGGTAGCTCGAGCCGAGGGCCGTCTTGGCGCAGCCGCATTTTGTCCGACGTCAGAAAACAGACCAGAAACAGGAGAAGCAAAAAAAGGGCCCCTTCCAGCTCCTCGCTCCTCGCTTGTCTCGCCTATGCCCTGTCACGACATTGATGGGTGATTAGACATCCCCCTCGCGTGGCGTATACAAGGTTGTGGGGAGTCGGGACCGAGGCGTTTTAATGATGAAGACAATTGTGGTGACACCCGCTGCTCAGCTCATATTAATAAGACTCGGGTTACCAGCTGCGACGGTGCCACGGTGGTGGGCAATGCGCGAAATAGAGGCCCGGTTTTGATAGTCATGCAGCAAGCGGCAGGCCGTCTGAGATGAGACAGGCGTCTCTTCCTGCTTGGGTTATGCCGACACCCGGCAGGTATAATCCCGCCTTGCTGTCGAACCCGTCAGCCCTCGCTAGAGGGAAGATCCCGTCCCTTGTTTTAGTGGTCGGCGGTTGGGCGTCAATGGGCTCTCTTCGGGACGCGGGGGAAAAACCAGCAGCCCCTTCCCAGCGGTTGGCTGCGGTGTTGCCGGCCCCAAGATTGGTAAAATGGTTGTTCCACGACAGCCATACGCACATAGGTAACAAGCAGGTTTTGGCTTTGGGCACCGACCAGAACTGAATTGCGGAAGGGGGCGAATCAAAGGCTGGAGCCCCGAGTCAGCCCTCCCCCATTTGAGATACGATGCCGGGCGTGATAAAAGATGGCGTACGGATCCGTAGTCTCCGGGAAAGCCTGACGGGTTCGTCGAGGGCGCTGGAGTAACATCGAAGTGCCGTCATAGCACACGGGATTAGAGATGGACGCTACGAGGTTAGCTGATGGGTGGGCCGTGGAGAGAAGCACGGGTGATCGCCAACGTGACAAATGTAGCGAGGCCACCACGAATCATGGCATTGATACCTCGCAGGCCACAGGAAATGGGGCCTGGCTTGTGGTTACGCCGAGGGGTCTCTAATCTTGGTTGACTGGTTTGCAAGTCAAGTGCAGCGCGGGACCGAGACTGCAGGACTGCAGGACTGCAGATGACCAGGCTGTAGATCGCATCACTTCCCTCTGGGGAGTGTGTGGGCGGATCAGCAAGGCCGAGATTGGTTGCATGACAGTCCGTCATGCCAGTGCCAGTGTGCCAATGCCCGAGGCCCAATGCCATAGACTACTGTACCTAGGTAGACTTACCTGCCGCCCGCATCCGGGAAGCCTTTCTCGCCTTGCCTACTAGAAACGTGATGTGGGATGGAAGGCGGCCGGGCTAGCTTTGCGTCACGGTGCGTGCCGGCAGCTTACCTCTCTTTGTCACCAACAGCCAAAAGGTTAATTATAGGCACGGGCGAGCTTGAACGAGCTCGTGCACGTTGGTTGACCATAACTCACCCACCACGCGCCGCCGAGACGCCCGGGCAAGCGAGGGACACCACCGTCCGAAGATGACGGGCCGTTGACGATTGGAGAAGCCTGAGGGCGGTGGTGATACGGCCGATCAAAAGGTCCAGAGTTGGCGAGACCGCCTGGGTAAGCGCTGATCGGGGGATGGGCGGCTTCGGACGAGGCTGTGATAGGCTGTCCAAGGGGTGACAAGGCGGTCTGGTTGCCCACCTTGTTCTGGTTGTTGGAGCTCTGGCTGGCTGGCCTACCACGGGTGCACGGTAAGTCTGGAGAGTTGACCCGATGTGCTGGTCTGGCCGGCAGGCAGGGAACCAGCCTGGGGAGACTGGTAGAGCACAGAAGGAGGAGGACTGAGAGCGAGGCAGCGAGAAGTGGAGAGCCCCCCTGCAGGAGTAAGGCACGGTAGTATTGGTGATGAATCTTGATGCAAATAGGACAGGCAACAACAGGACCAGCAAGCAGCCCATCCCGGAACAGGGACGGCGAAAATTGTGAAGTGGACTGGCAACTGGCCACAGTTCCAGAGGCCCGGACGGGGCGCCGAACGGAAAACAAGGGCGGACGCTGTTGCGGCGATGCGAGAGAGATGGGCCCCAATGCCAGCCGGAAATGAGCCAAATATCAAGCTTGGTCGGAAGCTGTGACGGAGTGTGACAGGCGACGGATCCGTCAGTTCATGTCTGGATATCGACCAGGTCATGGACCGAGAATGGCATTGCCCGCCCGCATGGCCGGTTGTCATGCCCACGCCACGCCGCACCACATCATGCATGCTGTGCCACGCATGGAGAAGGAGGAGGAGGAGCAATAGGACGAGGAGGACCGAGGCTCTCAATGCCTCGCAGGTCAGCTGGTATCTACTTGCATCTCTCGGCGTGTCCACCGACTAGGTATTATGGTATCCGCCCTTTTGACAGGCGGGCATTGAAAGACCATTCTGCCAGGCAGATAGCTAGGCATTCCAGATCTACTGTTGCCGTGCGAAGCAGTCCAACCAACGAATGCAGCATCGTGGAGTAGCCGGTGTCTGCCTGGTCGGGCCTGTTGGTCGCGCCCCGACACGAGCCCCAGCCATCCTTCATAGGCCAGGAGGTCGCCTGGGCGGCCATTGCCTCGTCCTCTTCCGCGTCTTCGTCCTGGATTTCCTCGTCTCGTCGGTTGGGAGCAAGCACCTACCTGGCCGGTCTGGGCAAGCTGGCAGGCCGGCGGGGGAGGAGGAAGGAAGCTTGGTCGTGGAAGGGCAGTCGGCACATGCTATAGTCTGGTTTATGGTGTACGAAGTACTGCGTGCTATACGCTCGCCACTGGCAGAGAGACCAGGGTGGCATGGTGGAAGGAGGAGGCGGACAGTGCAGGACAGAGGAAAGTAGGCGACCATGCGAACCACGAGAAAGTAGACGGCAGCCGCAGCCTGGCGGACGAGGTACGAACAAGGAGTCTAACCGCAACGGCCCGTACAGTGCCAAGACGGTGCAGCACTGCTGACAACCTTAGCTCATTCCAAGGATATTAGGCTCATGCTCATCATGCTCAGGCTCAGGCTCTGGCTCAGGCTCAGCAGATCTCTAATCTTGGCCTGAGCTGACCTGGAGCCCTGCAACATTGGGGGACCCTGGGGGGGCTCCTCCCCTCCTCTGCAGCCTCCCCCCCTGGCTGGTGCCCGACAGGAGCCCAGGGCCAGAACGCACACGCCCTTTTCGGGCCTGCCATGTCCAGAAGCCCACAGGTGGCCAGTGCCCCCCTTTCCGTGTCCAGCATGCAACGCCCGCCAGAGGGGCCAGCGCTGGAACTGGAACTGGCAGGTCCTGCATCCAGCCCGCACAGCCCACAGCCCACAAGCCCACCCAGCACTGTCCGTCCGTGTCGTCGTGGTCTGGTCTGGTGGAGGTCTCCGCTTAAAACCGAATCCTTTTCTCAACCAGCCCGCCCCCCTTCCTCCTGCATCTTCCCTTTTGAACTCCTTCTCCCGTTTCCCTCCTCAACCCACCCCCGACTGGCCATCTCTCTTCCCTTCCCTCAACTCGTCGTCTTGCATCCAAAGACGGTGGAGATTTGAGCAGGAAAGACCCTGATTGAGGTTTTTTCTTTTTCCTCTGCAGCGCTACTAATATCCTGCATTGAGACATTCCCGCCCGTCTCGTCTCGTCTGCGTCTCCGTCTCCATCTCGGTCTCGGTCCTGAGCCTGATCCTCTGCATTCACACGCCCTTCCGAGTCGACCACCGATCGATCGCCTCTCTTCGTCATCCACCACGCTTCCCCCCGCCGAACCATTTCTCTTCACCTTCACTCCCTCCGAGTGTCACCGTTCGCCTCGAAGCATCTGTCTTTCCGGTCTGAAGGTCAATACGTGAGTCTCTACCCATTCACCTCAGCTGCCTCCCTCAGGGCTAGCGTTGTCCCCCCCCATTTCACTTCAATTCGGCATCCGATCAGCCGCATCAAGCAAAGCAAGGGCGTCTGTCTTCACGACTCTACTTGCCTGAGGTCTTTTGCCTGCTTACTTGCTTGCCTGATTACTTGCTTCGTCTGAACTGGCAACCGTCGGTTCCGGCTCCTCCTACCTCGTACCCATCGCCCCTCAAGCAAGCTTCCCAAAAAGGCTCGTGTGTGCTGCATCCAAACGACCTTGGCCACTCCCCTCCTAACCCAATTCCATTCACACTCTGCAGTGCAACGCCTGCATAGCCTGATTTGTACTCCACCACCAACCCTCTTCCTTGCACCTTCTTGTGATTGCATCACACCGCCCTCACCTCAAGACACAACTCCTCCTAACCTACATCTCACATTCGAGCATTCTTCTAACTTCTTCGACCTCAAAAATAGCCCTTCAGCAACCAAACCTGAGTCTAATCGACTCCTTCACAACCACAAACACCAAGTAGCTCCCATCCTCTTCGCAGGACGGAAGCTCTTTGTCATAATCCGACAAGATGACCACAATGGTACGTTGCTCTCCCATCGTCTCCCCGCCGACCACGGGGTCAAGGCTTTCAAGATGATATTTGCGGGTCTCTGGCTGTGACGTCGTCTCTCTTGGCAGCTCCAAGCCCGACAGCCCATAGGAGACACGCAGCTGTGGCTTCCGATTGAAGCTTCCCCGTGTTTGGTTCAAACACCGGACTGTCCACACAACTCTTGGCTGACACTTAATTCAATCTAGGATCTTAGAGTCGGTAACAAGTACCGCATCGGCCGCAAGATTGGTTCCGGATCCTTCGGTGATATCTACCTGGGCACCAACATCATCTCCGGAGAAGAGATCGCCATCAAGCTCGAGAGCGTCAAGGCCAAGCACCCTCAGCTGGAGTATGAGGCTCGTGTCTACAAGTCTCTCGCCGGCGGTGTTGGTATCCCTTTCGTCCGTTGGTTCGGAACAGAATGTGACTACAATGCCATGGTTCTGGACCTTCTCGGACCCAGTCTGGAGGACCTGTTCAACTTCTGCAACCGCAAGTTCTCGCTGAAGACCGTCCTCTTGCTGGCCGACCAGCTCATCTCCCGCATCGAGTACATCCACGCCAAGTCATTCATTCACCGTGACATTAAGCCCGACAACTTCCTGATGGGCATCGGCAAGCGTGGCAACCAGGTCAATGTTATCGACTTTGGTCTTGCCAAGAAGTACCGTGACCCCAAGACGCACTTCCACATCCCGTACAGAGAGAACAAGAACCTGACCGGAACCGCCCGATATGCCTCCATCAACACTCACCTTGGGGTTGGTAAGTATTATGAGTCTCGTCGTTTCCGTGGTCATATCCCGCTGACAGTGCCACAGAGCAATCTCGCCGTGATGACATGGAGTCCCTCGGATACGTCATGCTCTACTTCTGCCGTGGCTCCCTCCCGTGGCAGGGACTCAAGGCTGCTACCAAGAAGCAGAAGTACGACCGTATCATGGAGAAGAAGATGACCACCCCGACCGAGGTCCTTTGCCGTGGCTTCCCCAACGAGTTCGCCATCTACCTCAACTACACCCGATCTCTGCGTTTCGACGACAAGCCCGACTACAGCTACCTGCGCAAGATCTTCCGTGATCTCTTTGTCCGCGAGGGTTTCCAGTACGACTACGTTTTCGACTGGACCGTTTACAAGTACCAGAAGAACGCCGCTCAGATCAAGCGGGACGAGCAGCAGGCGGATGACAAGGCCGGTGCTCCTTCCGGACAGGCCAACACCGCCGCGGCTACCAAGGCCACTCCTGCCATCCAGAGCAACCGCGCTCGCAAGATGATCGCTGAGAACCCCGATGCCTCCCGCGGTGTTGGCACGAGCGATAGGATGTGAGTGCAATATTACGCCCGGCCCACTACATTCCTTGTAAGGAATCCTCCTTCGAGTTTGGTGTGCTTAATAACGCTGGCCGAGGGAAAATGCTGACAAGAGTGCTGACCATCAGTCTGCGATAACAGGCTGCGCTCGGCTTCTAGAGGCCAAGGCGCTGCTGGCTCGGGTTACGCTTCCGGTTCTTACCAACGACCCAAGTGATTGCAACACACGGCCTTCGGAAACTCAGATTGTTTTATTGTGGAAAAAGATGGTTCATCCCTGAGCGACACTGGTAGACGGCACGCCGTGATGTCACGGGTCCTTCTGCCGGCGTTTCCTCACTTACGGCAACATGTCTTCGCTCAGGGATTGCATTCACGAACATCTCCACTCCACAGCCTCCCCTCGCCACCGGGGGGAACCCTTTTCGTTCTTCGACGTATTTCGGTTATCACTCATGTCTCGGTCAATTCTTGAAAGGCGAGCTGGTTCTACGGCATTGGGCCAGTAGTTCCGGCATGACACGCCCATCTGGAAAACGGCTGAACGGCACGCCCGGTGCACCAATTGCTGGGGCATCGGCATGCGAGGAAGAAGAGTTTCGTTTTTGAGATAGCAGGCCCACCGGCCTCGCCACTCGACGAACCGAACAGAGGCCCGAGTCAACCGGAGGTGGTTATTGGCATGCCCAAGACCGCCCTGGCTGTGACCAGCCCCGTCGCTGCGACAACGTGGCTACCACTTGTAGTAGTCTGCCTTCCGAGTCTTTTTTTCATCGAGATTGCTCTTGTTTTCTTTGCTTGTCCTGGTTATCATTTCGACTCGACTCCGGGGACACACTTCTGGGGAGGTAATAGTAAGGGGATGTGTTTATTCGTGGGATCCGGACTGTTACACCACCGACGGCCGGAGCTGGGCATCAGGGTGGTTCAACGATATCTCGCCAACCCGTCAACCGCTTGACCAATGCCGTCATCCAACAAGCGCGGCAGCCATTCTCGGGCAGCTTGGTTGAAACAGCAAGCACCTGGCCACGGCGGCGCGGAGGACAAACTCTTGCTCAGAACCCCAGTCCGATCTCATTCATTTCACCACCAGCCGCTCCCTATTCACATTTGTTTTGCGTTGGATCCGCCCCACGACCAGAGTTCCTACCTCTCATCTGTATACGAACCGCCCATGTCTGGATGGCATAGATGCGGATGAGAGTCACTAGGAATGCCTTTAGCTCATGGGACGGGTCCGTACGAACGGTCAACACGCACCTTTTGATTTGCTAGTCTACCACCGAATCTAAATTGCTTTCACAAATTCTGTCCTGCTGCCCGTGAAGTGATGTCATTCGATGTGCAAATCCTTGGCCTTTTGGCTTGGTATGACTGATCTTGACCCACAATATAATTGGGTGTGGATCGTGTTTGAGGATGTGAAATCCAAGCAAAGGAAGTAGTATCCTACATGTTGAAATATATCCAAATATTAACCTTAAGTGCTCACTACTTTCCCCCAGGCACGCAAGTGTGGCGAGTGGACACCAACTCCACCATCCATCATCAGTCTACCCGTGGGTCGAGTCAAGGACAAACCCTTTGGATAATAGTCCTGGACTGAGACAAGCCGCCACCCTATCTTCCTCGACTACTTTTGTCAGTGGTCTCGGGTATATGCAGGCCAGCTGCGGCGGCTGGACTGGTTTATTGGTGGGTTGCCCGGTCTCGAGGTGAGACTTGCTCACCTTGCCCCGGGTGGTTGCAGTCCTCCAAAGTACCTGGTCTACTAATTTGCGAGAATACCGGGGGGAGAGGGAGGAGGTGGTGATCTGATCCTTGCGTGGGGAAACTACACTTGGGTGGGTATGGGTGGTGTTGGGGGACTATTCATTGGGATGGGAGCGTTCTATTTGTTTAACTGTGTGTTTAAACGGGCAGGCAGACTGTGCCCTTCCTTTGCCTATCTGAGAGAATAAGATACAGGGAGAGGGAAACAGAGAACGTTCGTTCCGTATGATGCCATCATACTAACCCACTGCCACACAACCTTGGATAGTGACCCGATTTGGGTTACTCCCTACTTATTACTGGGGGAAACTACACGTAACGGAAAAAATGCCTATGGATGACATCTAGAGCCTTGGGATGACCTCACAAGTGATGATCCTCTGACTTCGAGGTCACAAGTGATGGCCTCCTCCACTGCTAGTTAATTCTGGGAGTGCTCGGGACCTTCCTTAGCCTCATGATGCAGTGGGGTTTGTCGGATGTAACCGAGAGATCGATCTATGTGCCCGATCTTTGGACAGATGCTGTTAGCGATGGTTGTCCAACGGAGAAGACGATGCGTAAAGAACAAAGAAACATAACTCTCTGACAGGAGAGGCCCGACCAACCTGAACAATCCAGTTGTACCTTCCTCTGTTCGTTCATTACGCAGAGTAGATACAGTAGTCACACGACCAACCGCAACTGCAGTTGCGCTTTCCCACATTCCGGCCTCGGCCCGCCGATCGCAGCAACGAAGAGGACCCTGACCCTTGACCATCTCCAACCCCATTCACGTCTCCCGACACCCCTCCATCTTCTTTGCAGTAGAACATTGCCCGCCCACCATGAACCCAGCCGCGTCCCTGGACTTGTTTGTCCTGACCTTCAACTGCGCAAAGAACATCATTGATGTCGACGTCTTTGCGCGACACCTGCAACATGCCTTGCAGCAACATGGCCAAAGGAGGGAAGGCGATGGGCTCCCGCTCAGGGACCCCGTTGAGCTGCCAGACCTGGTCGTATTGTAAGTCCCGCCCCGAGGACGAAGCCTTCTGCTGGTGCGGCACTGACTCTCCCATCCCGTAGCTCCCTACAAGAGATATCGCCCCTGGCGCAGAGCTTCGTCGGCGGATACTTGCTGAACCCCTACCTCATGCCATTCAAGGAGGCTCTCAACCTTGCAGCCAGCGGCGTCGAGGACCAACAGCAGCAACCACAACCGGCGGGAGGTGCTGCATCGAGGCGGTCCTCCAGGCCGCAGCAGAGCCTACAACGCTCCACATCCACACTCTCGACCTTGTGGCGACGGCAGCAAGACTACCCGTACAAGCTGGTGGGCTCGCGCAATGTCGGTATGACCGCAATAATGATGTTCGCCCGCAAGCCCGACGCCATCCACCACATCCAGTTCGCCGAATGCGCCTTTGGTATTGCCGATATGGGCAACAAGGGGGCCGTTGCGCTGAGGGTTACTTATTCGTCCGCCGGTTCTCCAGGCGACGGCCAAGACGAGGCTGCGTCTGACTCCGCAGCTGCCGAACAGAGGACCACCGAGATCACGTTCGTTGCTACACATCTCGCCGCCATGGAGTACAACCTGCGACGGAGGAATGCCAACTGGGCAAGCATTGTTGTATGTGTTTCCCCTGCCCGTCTACTTCTTGGCTAACAGCGGCAGTCTTCATGCACGTTTGAGAACCCCAAAGAGATAGTGTCTCCAGAATTCCACCAGATGGCCGAGCCAGGCACTAAGAATACCATCGACGCATCGACAAAAAGCAATGGAGGGAAACAGACAGACGGAGGCCAGGATATTCCTCCGCCAACCGAAGACGAGCGCGCTCATCTACTTAAACGTCGTCAGACATTCAAGTCCATGCCCAAAGACGAAGCAAGACGCTTACACGACGCAAGCATCTTCAAGCCGGGCTCTCACTTCTTCGTTGCCGGAGATTTGAACTACCGTGTCAGCACAAAATCGCCTCCTAACATGGCCCCATTTCCAACACTAGACAACTACATGTCTTTCTTTGAGAATGACCAGCTCACGGAAGAGAGACGTGAGAACCGCACACTCCACGGGCTTTCCGAGGCAGAGGTCAAGTTCCCACCGACCTACAAGATCAAGCACCTGAGCCCCAACAAGTTTACCGAGGCCGTCAACAAGGACGAGATCCAGGCTGGTGGGGAAGACGTCGTTCCATGGAAGTGGGCCCCCCACCGCTGGCCTGGATGGTGCGACCGCATCCTCTACCTCGACATTCCATCGTGGGTAAAACGACGACACGGAGGCAAAGCCGCCGCCGAGATGGTCGTCCACAAGTACAACTCTATGCCAACCATGCTCAGCTCAGATCACCAGCCAGTCTTTCTCCGCGTGTCGGTCCCTCTTCTGACCTCGGAGGAGCTGTCGCACGACGCAGAGGACGCAGAAGAAGCCGCAGAAGGCTCTGCAGAAGGCGCAGACCCACGGTTACACCTGCCCATCCCAGTCGATCTAGCCGCGTGGGAACGCCGGGCAAGCGCGAGAAAGAAGGAACTCACGACAGGGATGATGACGCTCTTCTTCTCTACCAGGGAGGGAGCAGTGGTGCTGAGCACGGTGGCGATAGTTTCGTTTTTGACCTGGTGGCTGTACCGGGGTGGCCTGTAGCGCAGGAGGAGCTTCTGGACGGGCGCGATGGGGTGGTTTGGCGGCATGTTCGGGCGCCGATAGACGAAGATTCTGTGCATCAACACGGCGGGTTAGAGAGAGGGAAGGGGGAGGGGGATGGTCAATAACTAGGCATACGATACCCGAAATACGGATAGCGAATACAATACAGCGAATATAACATGAGGGTCATCCCATTGGAGATCAATGCATCCGATACTGTTCCAAGGGGACTTGTTTCCTGCAACGATTCGTCTCACTCCGGGTTGTTGCACAGAATTCTACATCACAGAGCATAAAAGGTCATCCTACTGGAATTCCCTTTGACACTCTATCATCCCAGAGGAGATCAGCCCAGACAGACTGACCCGGAGTATCCCCGTACCTGGGCACACGGAGCAGAGACATCAGACTTGGCCCCGCTGTTTTCCTCCCAGCGCGTGGGGTGAACCTATAGGCCTGTGGCATCTGGGTTGACTGTACTGAAGCTGCTATGAGAGGTCTTGTTTTCTTTTTGTGTCCCTTGGGTTACCCCCGGTGGTGACTGCGTTGCGCTATGTGTTGTTGTTCTCCCGCCCCCCAGGGAACACGCACCCGAGTACTCTGGTGAGCTCGGCCGGTGGGATCTCTGCTTGACGGAGATGTTGTACGGCGGGGTGTGGGACGCACATGGGAAAGGGGGGGGGGGGGAGATGGAATGAGCCAGTCCATGGGAAGAGGCGTGGGGACGGGGGGTGACATACACAAACACGTGGAACTGATGATGCGTGGTGACAAGAAGGGAGGCGAGGCCCATTTTGGGCGTTGAGATGGGATGCTGCTGCTGCTGCATGCCCGTCTTTGCATTTCGGTGCTTTGATTCTTTGCTCTGTATCTGTAGTACATGAGAATAATGATGATGATGATGATAAAACATATCATCACTCTTGGTGTTTGTTCATTTCGTGCTTTCATGCGCTCGCCTCTAGAAATTCTCATGCTCATGCTCACACGCTCGCGGCGCTCACGGCGCTCTCCAAGGGGTTGGCGAGAGTGATGACCCTCAACCTGATGAATCCAAAAAGGGTGTGTGTTTGTGTGTCGATGAGGCAGTCATACCCCCTTGCTCACGGAACCGACCACGCCGACGTCTTCTCCTATTGCCTTTACTCCTCCTCTTTCCTCCTTGTACTTCAGGAGGGGTACAAATCAAAAGCAAACCCCCCTCCCTTCCCCACCCCGCTGTTGAAGATAAAAGAAAATATGCCGCCCTTCCCCTTCCTAAACTCCGGCGAGCCAACCCATTTAGAAGTCCTGAAAGTACCCATCGTACTTCTCCCTCAGGTCCTCGGTGTACTTATCGCGGGTGGCGTCCTCCTCCGGATAGATGTCGAAGCACTGCGCGTCGCCCGGGTACCTGATGGGAGGGATGATGGGGCCCCTGTGCCGCCGGGCAAAGACGTCGTCCCAGTTGACGCCCCGGAAGAAGGGGTGCTCCTTCACCCGCTTCGCACCGCCGCTAACGTTGCCCAGCCTGCGCGACCGGTCCGCGTTGCAGAAGGAGCGGATTATGTCCTGCGCCTCTGGCGAGATAGCCGGCTCTTGTGGGAAGATTACGGGCTTCTCTACGATTCTGTGGTTCGGTGGAGGTCAGCAAATCGCGTTGCAACTTTGCGCGCATTGCCATGTACGCTCTAAGGGCGCCACTTACTGCTTGTATATCTCGATAGGATTCTGGTGCCAAAACGGCGGATAGCCCGTCAGGAACTCGTATATCAGGATCCCCAGCGCCCACCAGTCCACTGCCGTGGTGTGGCCCTTGTTATGGATGACCTCGGGGGCCAGGTACTCGGGGGTGCCGCACAACGTATAGGTCTCGGAGGCGGCGCCGTCGCGGCCGCCGAGGCGCTTCGCGAAGCCAAAGTCGACGAGCTTGATGTGGCCCTCCTCGTCGAGGAGCAGGTTCTCGGGCTTGAGGTCGCGGTAGGCGACCCCCCCTTGCTGCTCGTGCAGGTACTCGAGCACCAGCACGATCTCGGCGGCGTAGAAGCGCGCCATCTTCTCGTCGAACCGGCGGAACTTGCGCAGGTACGAGAAGAGCTCGCCGCCGGGCACGTAGTCGAGGAGGAGGTAGAGCGAGTCGCGGTCGGAGAAGGACGCCAGGAGGTTCGTTATGAACGGGTGCCCGCTCACCTCGCCCAGGATCGCCCGCTCGTGCCGGACGTGGTCGATCTGTTTGAGCTTGATCACTGCATTCTGTCGTTAGTAATGGGGTGCGGCGCTCGCAGGGCCGCTGCCAAGACATGTAAACTCTTGTTGCACGAACCTTCTGTTTTTCGCAGGATCTTGAGCGCAAATACTTTTGTTCGCTCTGCCTCGTTCTTTGGACTCGCCAATCGCACCAGACATACGCGAGCGAATGTACCTTTTTTTGGAATTAACCAAGTCAGCCCACCGAGCATCTTCCCCAGGGTGCATTGGTGTTGTACGTACCAGTGCCCAGTGTTCGCACTTTGGCGAAGTCGTCCAGTTGTAGTTTTCTCGACGTCTGCGATGCGTCGCTGGGCGCCCCGGGGACCATTATGCCGCTCATGGCCTGCGCCTTGTCCAGATTCCGATTTGCACCTGCGTGGCCTACCGTCGCCGGCACCTGTGCCACTGTCGCGGCCATCTTGAGCCCTCGAGGGAGGACCGCGGGCCTGTTGCGTTGTTGTGAGACCTTGGTCGCGCCTGCTGCTGCTTGGAGGGTCGCGCCGGAGCAGTTGGGCTGCTCTGCGACGTCAGCCAGGGGCGACCGCGCCGGACGGGACCAACGTCTGCTAAAAAGGGGGGGCTGAGCACGAGTCCGTCTCTGCAGCCTCGTATACAATTCCGTCCCGGGTCCGGAATTGCGCGCTCGGAGGGCTTGTGTAATTAGTTAGGGGCCGGGCGCCCTTGGTAGCACCGGTCTGTGTGTTGCGTTGGTCGCCGGGACCGTTTTAACGGCGCTGGATTGTGAGACGTCGGCACGAAGGACCAGGCGTTGTCGTTGGAACCAGTTGACAGGAAGTAGAGCAGGCACCGTTGAGACCTTGGGTCGGCAGTGTTTGTGGTGATCAATGCGGGGGCTGAAGGATCAACAACATTTAATTGGGCATCGTGTGCCTAGTCGTCGCTTAGTTTGCTTGTAACTTGTTGGCCCGGCTCGTTCGAGTAGGAGTGATAGGAAGTGACGAATGCTGACAATAGGGTTTGGGCGGTCGAGGGGCGGACAAGAAGGGCCAAGCCAGCAGGGCTGTGTCTGTAAAAGGAATTATGTAGGTGGGATGGGAGGTGAGCAGAAGTCAAATGCTACCCTCGGTGACACAAGGCCTAGCCGGGGCAGAGTGGGTGTCCCGGCGTAGGATGCGTTTCGTAACTGGATCTGCGGTAGTCCTGCAAAATTGTGGATTGGATATTGGGCGCAGACGCCGCCGAGGGATTGCGAGCAGCTGGATCTCGTCTCGTGGCTAGGTCGCTTGCGAGAGCCAGGAGCCAGCCTAGGGAACCGCTGCTTGTTTCTGGCGCTGGGCCCGGGAATCGAGTGGCTGTTCGGCTGCGCTTATCGTGCAAGAGAAGGGCCGGAACAGCGAGAGATTTGACGTCACGGCTGCAGATCGATCGCAAACCTAATTCTGAACTTCCCTCTTGAGCGGCGCGGATGAGGGACGGGCAGCCAGGGCGTGGGGGGGAACCGATATGAGATCACTCTCGGCGACTCGCACACCCTCTGTCTCTTCTCCCTCTCTTGGCCTTTTCTTCCCGCCGGAGGTGGTCGTTGGCCCGGGATCCTCGAACCTGGAATAGCGGGACTGGCCTTCGGATGATCCTGGGCCACAGGATGACATACGAGACAGCTATATAGATGAAGGAGGGACCAGTGTGCTCAAGTCAAAAAGGGGCCCCACAACGAGCACAGCTGGATAGTCCCGGCCTGCCGCGAGTTGCCCACGAGGCCGTCGTGGCTCGGCCTCGGTCCTTTTCTCTGATCTAGAGACAGACGAGGCGTCCTCCCCTGGGGTATTGCGTGGTCGGCTTGTGACATGAGCTAGCTAGCACCGTCAAATGGATCAAGGCTTTCTCCTCGCCCTTGCTTGTGAGAGGGGGCGAGTGATTCCACATCGAGTGCGTGTTACACAACACGGCGGCGCGAGGGACTCGTAGGATCATGTTCCCAATTTGGGTCTGGGCAGAGACATTCAGTGCCCAGAGTGCCTGACGAAGGCATTCACAAGAATGTAGCATTGAGTCTGTGCCGCCCCCGAGGCTGTGCGGCCGGGATGCAAATCATATCATTCTTGTTCCGGGGGCAGATGACGGGGGTTGTATGCGGCAATTGGGTACAACATCAGGTGTGCTTGCAGGCTGGGCGTTTTTGAGACGCGCATCGGGCGAGGGCTCGGTGTCGCAGATCCAATTGAATGGATGGACACCTGAGGGACATGAAGCGACATGAAGCGCGGGATCGAGCGTGGGGAGAGCGGCTGTGGGAACTCGCAGCCTCGGCACTTGGGGCAGATTACTGTAATGTAGTAATGTACATGTACGTACGACAATGACAATTTTGTGGTAATGCGCACCGCAAGTCCCATCGAGGCCCATCGAGGGCCCACGACAAGACTGGAGCAGATCTGTGTCCGATGGGAGATCGGCCGTCGACGTCGGCCACAAGCCGCTTTATTGTTGCCTCAGCACAGCGGGGCCCGACGGTCGGCTCGGGAGTATGCACCTGATCTGTGCTCGACGGCGGGCGGTCGACTGACGATGCTGAAACGGCTCGAGCTGCGGGTGGCCAGCTCCAGGCAGAGAGAGGGCGACAGATGCAGGCGTCCAGGGCAGGTTCAAACATGGTTGAGGTCTTGAAAGATGGGTCATTGGTCATCAACCAGGCTGCTCATGTGTCTTCTCGCCAGGCCACAGCAGCAATCGCAAAGTCAGGGCTGATGAATTCAATCGATGATGGCCAGCCAATGTGAGCACGAGCTGAGTCTGAGCTTTCGAGGTCGACAGTGTCAGTCGACGGCAGGGCTTGGGCAGGGCTTTGGGCTGCGCATGAGGATCCACACGAGACATTGAACCCCCCCCCTGGCTCCCAAGGTTCCAAGGTCTGTTTTGGCTGTTTTGGTTGCATTGGAGAGACGGCACTGCGGCAGTCTGGCTTGTCTGGCAGGCTGGCTAAAGTGTCAGACTGGGTCCTTCGTCGTGTGTTAGGTCGTTGGTGGGGAATGTGGCAGTTGCTTAGCGCATCTTAGCCGCACGCTCCCTGGTGCTCCCTGCCCCCTGGTCTGCTTGCTTGCTGCTGGTTGTGGAGGGGGAGAGCTTGAGCCGGCCGGCCGACCGCAGCGACCCCTGGGCGAACAGAGGTCCCCGTCTCAGCAGAGAAACAGTACGGCGTCTTGTGTCTCCCCTCTGCATAACCCAGCTTGCGTACTGTACCGTGCAGACATCCAAGATACCCCGTCACCACCACCGAGACTAACCCTTCGCGATACTTGTCCCCCCGCCCGGGCACCGGACCAGCTCTCGCAACTGCGCCGTGCCTCTCCGGGCCATGCTCTGACCCTCCCTTCTTTCTGCCTGGAACCCCTGGCGAGCTCGCTCCTTGACCGTGACGTGACGGCATCGAGGGCGCCCTCTGCCCTCGCAAGCAGCCATGTTCAACCTCTCGAGCTTCGTCCACAAGGCCCAGCAGCTGCTCGACCCCATGCAGGGCCTGAACCTCACAGACTCGGACAAGAACCCCTCCAAGGCCACCCTGTTCCAGAACCAGTTCCGACTGCCCTCCACCCAGCACCCCTTGTACGAGATCAATGCCGAGCTCACCATCCCGCCCTCCAATGCCGTCCAGGGCGGTAAGAACGACACCGGCTTCAACTATGCCGGCAAGATACACCTCTCGGAGGCCTACATGTGCTTCTCGACAACCCCCTCGAGCTTCCTGTCCTCTGCCACGACCTCCACCTCTCTGGCCTTCACCGGTCAGACCCACGGCGGTGGCCCAAGCGGCAATGGCTTCACCTTCCCCCTCTCGTCCATCCGGAGGGTCGAGAGGCTACACAGCCAGAACTTCCAGGTGCGCAGCCCGCCGCGGACGCAGCAGGAGGTGCATGATTGCTGACGCTGAATGTAGTTTGCCCTGGCCATCACCACCTGGAACGGCCTAGCACAGGTCTCCGGCAAGGACAAGGACAAAGAGCCCAGCAAGGAAAACAAGGATGTACGAGAGCAACGGATAACCATCACACTTGCCGGCAGCCGGCCGGCATGCGAGAGATTCTGCGACGGCTTGAAAAAGGGACTGCGCGCCGGCGTCGGAAACGTTGGGAAGCTCAAGAAGGTCGTCGCCGAGTGCTACTCTGAGTACCTGCTCCGCCCAGAAGATAAGAAGGCCGCGAGCCCACCAGATGCCGGCCTCGGCATGTTATTTCGATACCCCGGCGACGCGAAGAAGCTGCGAGATCGAGCCAAGATGCGGCTTTGGGCAGAGTACCTGCGTGACAATGGCCGCAACGTCAACCTCATCCGACAGCCCACATTTCACAAGCTCATACGAGTCGGACTTCCAAACAGGCTGAGGGGAGAGATTTGGGAGCTGACGTCCGGCTCCTTGTACTTGCGCCTCGAGAACCCCAATCTTTACAGCGACACACTAAATAAATTCGAGGGGCAGGAGTCTCTTGCGATCGATGAAATCGAAAAGGATCTTAATCGCAGTCTGCCCGAATACCCCGGATTCCAGAGCGAGGAAGGTATCGGCCGCTTGCGCCGGGTGCTTACCGCTTACAGCTGGGTCAATGCCGATGTTGGATATTGTCAAGCCATGAACATCGTCGTGGCTGCCCTGCTGATCTACATGTCAGAGGCACAAGCCTTCTTTGTTTTATCAGCCCTTTGCGATCGTCTCGTTCCCGGCTACTACTCCACGACCATGTACGGCACCCTGCTTGACCAGAAGGTGTTCGAGAGCCTGGTCGAGAAGACGATGCCAGTGCTCTGGGAGCACCTGGTGAAGAGCGACGTGCAGCTGTCCGTGGTGTCCCTGCCGTGGTTCTTGTCGCTTTACATAAATTCCATGCCCTTGGTTTTCGCATTCAGGGTTCTAGACGTCTTCTTCGTTGAAGGGCCCAAGGTCCTGTTCCAGGTTGGATTGGCAATTTTGAGGATAAACGGGGAGGACCTCCTGGACTCGACAGACGACGGTGCTTTCATATCCGTCCTGAAGTCATACTTTTCGCGGTTGGACGAGTCGGCCCATCCCAAGTCGGAGAACCCTAAGCTGCGGGCTGTGACACGTTTCCAAGAGCTGATGGTGGTGGCGTTCAAGGAATTCTCGCAGGTAACGCACAGCACCATTACGGATTTGAGGTTAAAGAACAAAGACGCCGTTCTCAATAATATTGAGAACTTCGCCAAGAGAACAGCCATCAGGAACCTAGGACCAGATGCCAAGATCATGAGTACAGACGAGTTGGGCGCGCTATATGACAGGTTCTTTGGCATACTATACGAGCGACAGCAGCGCAGCAACCTTCTCCAACAGGAGCAGCAGCGGAGGGCCAAGACAGGCCGGCCCAAGCTGGGCGATGTACACCACCAGGAGGCTGTGGAAAGGGGGAGAGTTGGCGTGGGGGCTCCGAGCACATCCGAGATGGATTATGACGCCTTCCGCGAGTTCCTTGCGGCCATGTCAAAGTGGGCGATCTCGGACTCGCCAACAACGCCTCGCACAGCCGCCTTCCAGGAGAAGGACAAGAGCCCTTACTTCAGCAGCATGCGGAAAGCAGATGTCTACACCGGGCCCTGGGGGACGGGACCCGAGCCGGCAGATCATGAATTTCTCCAACGTCTGTTCAGACTGTGGGATAAGGGCTCCAAAGGCCAGGTCACCCTACAGGATGTCGTCTCTGGAATGGCGCGGATCAAGGGAAAGACCGACATCATGGGCACTATCACCTACTTTTTTGAGCTCTACGATGACGACGGCGACGGCAGGGTAGACCGGGAGGGCATATTGCGCATCTCGGAAGCGTTGCTATTCCTTTCGCGCAGAGGCTTAGAGGGTAGCCTCAGCCCCTCGGCCTCACAAGTTGGACTGAATGGTCTCCAGGACTCCGTCGTGAATCCGAATAACCCAGATAGCGCGATGCCGGAAGCGACTGTTAACGAGAGATTTCTCGGCAGTGTCAGCGCCTTTATTCGACGCTGCTTCGAATATGCAGACCCCGACCACCCCAACAACCAAGCCCCCGCCGCAAAGAGCAGCAGCGCTGGAGGTGAGGATAATATGGTTGACCCCAACGCATTCACGATTGGGGACGACGACGATGAAGAGGAGGAGGAGGAGGACCTCCTAGACCTAGAAGACACACCAAAGGAGGGTAAGAAGACGCCCAAGAGATCAAACATCCCCCCAGCAATCAACATCGTCGACAGCAACAAGAACGTCACGCCGGGAGAGCCAGACGACCACCGGCGTGTGTCAAAGGCACAGTCTGAAAAGGCGAACGTCGCTCTCGACCCCTCCAACCCCCTGTACATGACCCTGCCCACGTTCAGGATGGTCATCCTCGCCGACGAGCTCTTAGAGCAGTTCTTCGAGTCCAGCTTCCCATCCTCGTTCCACATCATCGAAGGCCTCCCAACCAGTTCAGGAGCTAGCTCCTCCAACCTCACCACCTTCTCCAGCCTAGGCCAATCCGCCGGGCGGGCGGCAGCAGCAGCCATGGGCGGCGCTCCGGGTGCCGGGGCCGGAGCAGGCGGAAACCGCGGCCTGAGGGGCGTCCTGGACGGCATAGTCACGGACGGCATGCGGGTGGCGGCCGAGGTCCGGAGGAGGATGGACGAGGCGCAGAAGGAGCTGGAGAAGAACGCCACCCCGGGCCACAAGCCGGCCTCGGCGGCGCAGGACGACGAGGACGACGAGGACGAGGACGCCGACATCGACGTGCACACGCTGCGCACGCCGACGGGCCGCGGCGACGCCGAGGGGCGCAGCATCAGGAGCGTCAGGACCGAGGACCGCATGCTGCTCGAGGGCGCCGACGCCGAGGCCGGGGGCGGCAACGGGAAAGGGGACGGGGGGACTAGTCCGGACGGGAAGGGCGGTGGTGGGGCGGGGCCGCGCGCGGGCGAGGCGGCTGGGGGCCCCAAGGCGCCGCGGCCGCAGAGCGTTGTTGAGGATCCCAATGCGACTAGGACGGTTGAGTTTGAGGGCTGATTGTGGTGATGGTTATGGGGGCTGCTGTTTCGGATGGGGTCAGCATTTTGCTTCTTGTGATTGGGTTCCATGGCGTGAGCTGATTTCCTCCCATTCCCCTGACCGACCTGCCGCATTGTATTTCTACGCCTTTTTTTTTCAACCCCAGATGGCATGTGTGGATGGGTTACAGGGTTTCAAACGTGGGAGCATAGACTACTACAGCTACTACTACAACTACATCATCGATGGAATTGTGATCGAGCCTGGAAGAGAGCATCGGTCTACTGGTCACCCCCCTTTTTTTTGTACTCGGTGATTTGTATGTGTGTGTGTGTGTGTGTGTGTATGTGCCATGTGGCATTAATCCCCAGCTGCTACGTGCAGAGTGCGTCCGACCATGGTATTAGTTGTCAAGGTCGTGCCGGCCCGGGAAGACCCAAGTCTGCTGTGGCTATGCCCAGAGGCGTTTGTGTCAGGGATATGTCCCCGATTGCCGAGCTCAGGCAGAACTGGAGAGATTGGGGCATGCTCGCGGAGAGAAAAGAACAAGCTGTTGGCGTCACTAATTCGGGATATGCTTGTTTTGACACAGGTGTGAGGCCAACAGTAGGTACCGGTAGGCTGGTAAGGTTTCTATAGGTACTTGAGAAGAGATCCGTGACTGCATTTCGTAATCCAAGAGCTGATATGATCATTGATAGTGGGTACACTTTACCCCAAGTAAGTGGGCTACTCACGAGGTGCAGTGGAATTAGCAGAAAAATAACATCTCGAAGAGGATGCTTCGTTGTCGATTATGCGTGACATTTCATTTGTAGCAATCGGCTTGTCAGAAGGGGTATGTATGACCGCATGCTCCAGGGCCTCCAGTGCCCGGCCTGAGGTATGCTGGTAACGCGGACATGTCTATTCTCGACGAACAAGGATTGAAAGCATACCCATATTTGACACCTCGTTACGGAGGAAATTGCAGGAGACATTCAGACAAATAACATTACTCCATGTTACTACCTCACGGTGTTAGGAATGCTCAAGTACACCGATAAAGCCTCGGACTCCAAAGGCGTGTCATGGGCGCTCGTATCCACATCTGTACCCGCCACGGACTCGTGAGACAACCCGCAAAGGTCAAGGAGTTCCCAAATGGCAAGGCAGTGGCTCATCTACCACCGCAGTCACCACAGCCATGAAGACAGAAGACAAGGTCTATACCTTGAGAAAAGGATGTAGGATTGTTACTACTACCGCAGGAGTGCAAGGATACACGCAGCCACAACAGAAAGATGCAGTTGTAATAAACGTATCGCAGAACGGGGTCCTCCGGCTCCACCGGAAGGCGATGCTTGTTGAACAAACAGCCCAAAAAAAGAATACTGCATAGCCTGCTTCACATGCTACGCTTCATGAATTCAACAGTCGGTGACCTAAGCACCGCGCTGCGCGTCCAGGACTCTCCCTGAGTGATCCTTCTGGAAATTGATGTCGGAAGCATAGGTAAATTCTTGCGTCTTCAATTCCCCGTTGTAGCCACTCAGAGCTTGACAGACTGGGACAGGTAGACTGGCACAATGCCGCAGGCAAGACGACGAAAGTATAGCATCTATGCCGGGACAGAACATTAGCGTTATATGTAGACTGGCGGATCGTTCCTTATTTGGCCTGACCGCTGTGTATTTTGTGCCGATGTATAAGATCATCAGCAGGCTGTTATGGAGATATATTCGAGTCAGGAGAAATATTAGTCTCGCTTTTGGTTGAGGGCATCGTTTTCGCTCGTGCATAGCCTCACTCTGAGCCTGATGACATCCTGAGCAGCTATCGTACTCGGGTGTGCGGTCGCCTATAGTTGATTTGCCCTTGGAGTAATGTTAGTTTTGGTCACGGTCACGGTCGTGGTCTCGGTCTCGTTAGCCGTATAGTCTCCGCTTATCTGCCGAGATTACACGAATACGCGGACCCCTGCACCGCTCATCGAGCATCAATGATCAACACCGAACTTCCATTTGTGTAGTCAGCCGGCCTCACGGGATACCTTTCCTGATGAACATTCATATGTGTAGCCGGCCTGACCGGGTGCTTTGTTTTGATGATGCTGCGCCCTGTTCACAAGACACGACGCACGCGTACAGGCGTTAGGATGTTTACTATTAAAGAAGGGCCATCGGCTCCTCAAGGCTGGAGCATTTATTATCGTCCCTTCACAGGCTTCACAGGAGAACAGCTTTCAACATGGTATCCTCAAATTTTATATACACTGCGGCACTCTTGTTTGCCGGTCTGGGCACCCAGGCCACGACAACGCCTGCTGGCTGCCGCAAGTTGAATACCGACACAGACTGGCCTACGCAAGCGCAATGGGAGGCAGCCCTACCAGGTGTTGTTGCTACCAATGGCAGCGATCAACACGGTCCGTTGCCCGACTACCGACTGCAGGCTAAATCCGTCGAAGATGTCCAGAACGCCGTGCGCTTTGCAAAAGAGAACAACATTCGCTTGAGTGTGTTGACTACGGGGCACGATCAATTGCAACGCAGCGATGCAGGATCTGGACTTCTTATCGATCTATCTTTGTTTCAAGGCGCCCGCGTCATGCCGTCTTACACCGCTACCACCGAAGGTATCCCATTTGTGGGAATCGACACGGAGGCAGAGGCCATCGAGCATGTTGAAGGAGAGCAAGCTGCTGTCTCGTTTGGGCCGGCTCTGGCTGGGTTGCCTTTGAACTACGCGGTATCAAAGTCTGGGCTCTTCACGGTGAGCGGCGGAGCTGGTAAGCAAGATCAACACAACAACACTCTTTGTTAACAAGCTAATGTACAATGTAGCGACCGTTGCAGTTGGCGGAGGCTGGGGCCAGAACGGCGGATATGGTCCCCTGACTTCACAATATGGCCTTGGAGTTGACCAGTGGCTCGAGGCGCTGATCATCACCCCCGATGGAGAACTCAAGGTTGCTAACAACGCAACAAACTCGGATCTGTTCTGGGCTATTCGAGGAGGAGGCGGTGGCACTTTTGGCGTGATTGTTCAGGCGACCTGGAAAGCCCATGTAACTGTGCCAATCACAGGGTTCAACTGGTATATCAACTCCACTCTGAACGCTTCCGACTTGGAACAAGGGACGTATCCCACCAGCGAGGCTCTTCGATACCTGCTGGGCCAAGCGAAGCATCTTCAAGACAACGGTATCAGTGCGACTTTCTACACCTTCCCTACCAATATCAGGTGCTTCGCCATCCACCCGGGATCGCAGGCGGGTATCGCCAAGGCCAACGAGATTTGGGGCCCGATCCTGTCGAACGTCTCCAGTCTCCCAGGAATAACGCCCTTCCAAACCCGAGCTTTCGAGTTCTCCAGCTACAGGGAGTTTTTCGAAGGCACATACG
This sequence comes from Diaporthe humulicola, assembly GCA_038088545.1. Classification (NCBI taxonomy): domain Eukaryota; kingdom Fungi; phylum Ascomycota; class Sordariomycetes; order Diaporthales; family Diaporthaceae; genus Diaporthe; species Diaporthe humulicola. The sequence continues at coordinate 134,422 of JBBWSL010000107.1, forward strand.
GGACACTCGTTTCTCAACCGACAACAGCTGACCATCGTTACGACCGCGGCGTCATCCCTTACGACAGCCGCCTCCTCAGCGCTGAACACCTAAGCGATCCAAACATAACGCAGGCCCTGGCTGAGACAGGCGGCAGCATCGGCGTGCAGATAATGTCGCCTGGTGACCGTCACGGTGACGGGAGTGCGGTGGCGGCAAACCCGGGATGGAGGAAAGCAGCAGCACTCGTCATCGCGAACAAGACCAACAGCACGAGTGCTGCTGGCTTGAGACAGCTGGCTCCCAACATGGGCACGTATATCAACGAGGCCAGCGTCACCGAGCCCGACTGGTCGGCTTCCTTCTGGGGTGCCAACTACCCGCGCCTGTCGGAGCTGAAGCGGAAGTATGACCCCGACATGCTGTTTTGGATCAGCCCCGGCATCAATGCGGATTATGTGCATGCTGTCGATGGTCGGGCGTGTATGGTCGATTCGATCCCTGCCACGCCGAGTCAATTTGCACCTTTGACAGACCGACGCTTCTCGGCGAATTTGACGACGGATCGCGAGTTTCTGTTTGGACATCAGGAGCTGACGGGATCGACTTTCCCTCTTCCTGGAGCAGAGCTTGGGCTGCCCGTTGTGCCCTAGATCAGCTCAGTTGCTCTTGTATCTACTGTATATAAAAGGATGTGTTTTATCACGAACGCGTTGATCTTCTTGGATAGTGATGGGCTTCCACTCTATGATAGATATGAATGACATACAGATTACTCAGACGCAACCAGTGTATACTTGATCATTTGACTCAGCCGTTCATAGACAACTCTACGTCGTGGCTTGGTCAGTGAGTGCCTTTCCATGATGCCTTACGTAATGGTGGTCACGGATTTCAACATCTGCACTACAATCCTCGATCGTATACAGAGGCTGCCTTCATGCTTCGGCCCCGAAGACGAGAGAGAGAGCAGCAAAATCGAATTGAAAAAATTCTCACCAGCATTCCACACCCTATGTCTCTCATGTGTACCCAAGAGACCGGCTGTCTTAATCTCGCTATGGGTTACCAGAAGAGGTCAATTTTATGTCCATGACGGCGTCGAGGAATGAGGTTCCCGCCTCCGGTATTCAGCCATGTCTCGATAGGTTCTCCCGACAACAAATTTTTGAGTGCACCTGGTTGAAGCCACCCGTTGCTCCAGCTACAGGTTTTGAGTGGCGTCGATCTCGCACACTCTCTGTTCTCGTCGCTGCTTTCTCGTGCTTTGCTGATCCCTTGAGCCCCTCACGATCAAGTCAGCCCCTAGCATCAGCTACAGCGCTCGAAAGTCTTGTACCAACTAGCAACTCTCGTTCTGCCCCACTGTCCTAACTCGACTCCATCCCGAGAAGGAGAATTGGCCCGAAATCCTCCTCTGAGATGGTCTGGACTCGGGCCAAGGCTGTTGTCGTGCTGGTAGCGGTCGACATAAGTGCCAAGGGCTTCTTCTCCAGCCTGAACCAGAAAGTGGCCGCGTGGATCCCAGCTCCTACAACAACTGACGGCATCTCAAAAGTCGGGTCGCCTTCTATCGGCGGCCGTGATGCTTCTGGGGATGGTACCGGACCTTCTGCAGACGCGAGCACAGGCGGCACGATGATCATTTCATGGAGCACGCAATACTTCACAGTGACAACTGGAATTACAGACAGTTCTCAGACTGGACCCATCACCGATGATGGCATCATGGCTTCCATTCTGGCTGGCAACATGGATTCCATCCTGGCTGGCAGCATGGATTCCATCCCGACCGGCAGCCTGGGCTCCTCAGCTTCGGCATCCGGGACTTCCCCCGGCGGATCCGCGCTTCCATCTGCCGAAGTCTTCGTCATCGAGGTCGTCACAGACTTGCCCAGCGAGTCCGGCGTCCCAGGCCGCCTAGCACGCCGGCAGGACAGCAGTGAATTCGTCACGAAAGCCGACGTCGACAACCCATCCGACTGCTCCCAAGCCATCCGCTTCGAGCTCATCGACGGCGAGCTCACCAGCGGCGGCCAGAAGGTGTCCACGAGCCCCGGCGTTGATTCGGGGCTCCTGGCCACCAGACCCACCGTCGGTTCGATAACAAGGACGTGGGATATCGTGGATGGTGAGCTCTTCTGGCGCAACTCCTCTTTTGTTGGTGGCCAGGCTGCGTTCTGCGTGGATAGCGGCACACGCAGGGTGTTCTTCACCACCACGGGTGCAGGCAACGAGCCTGATGGTTGCACACCTAAGCAGCTGACGCCAATGCTTTGTAAGTACACTTGTCCTGTATTGGGTGCCGTCGGGTCCCTGCTCTTATAATTGATGAAGCTAACGAGATACCCTTTCATAGTGGCCGACTGTCCTCTTCTGAGCCACGGTGCGGGCCTCCTCCCTGCCGAGGAGACATTGATCCTGCCTCCGGGTATCTACTTCCCCGGAAGTGCGCCGAATGACTGGGCGTGCAGAGTCACCACAGAATATTGGACGGTCGGCCAGTTCACGGTTGCCCCTGCCCCGACTGGCCTAAGTAAACGGCTGTGGTAAGGGGGCTGGTGGAGAAGAACTCCAGAGTGAGGCCTTGATGATCTTCGTGGGTAGTTACATGTCTCTTGTTTGAGCGGATCTTTTCAATCATGAGCTTTGCGGGCTGTGCACGAGACTTCTGTCATGCCCAGGCGTATCTGGTCGGTATTATCGAGAACAGGTCGAGTCCTAGGTATTTTCGGAATGATATTGAAATGCCGGTTTTGTTTTCTAACCTTGCTGATCAAACAAACAGTGAAACCTCTTTCTCTGGTACCTTCAGCTCTGAAAATTGTGCCTGGATTGCTGATGTTGGCAGCTGAGGCCACACATTCTCATTCAAATGATCACATCCCAGCGTCTTGTACTTCAGATACTCCAGTGTCAACCTTGAGTAAGGGCCATGGTCTAAGACGAAGGTGCTCTTCAAGTCTGCCAAAACACCCGCTCAAGCAGGATCCTGCCATCCAATCGTTCCTTCCTCACCGACGCCGAGGGAAGTCAAGTCAAGCAAGTGCATCCCAAATACTGGATGTCGGTCCGTTGCCGGGGTCCAATAGAAGCAGCTTCCCTATACAGTGCTGGCACTACCCCAACGGAAATGCTCACTTCATCGATGTCAACTCCCTCCACATCTCATCACCACAGATCGTCAGCTTTGGTGTTTTGGCTCTGTTTCTTGTCCAACTTGTTGCTCTGCCCTTGCTGTCTGGCTGAATTTTGCTCTTTGCTGATAGTGCCTTGGCTCTGACCTTATTGAGCCCTGCGAATCTTGCTTCTTGCTCACGAATCAAAACCTTGCTTTCCGTACTTTGCGTTTTGGTTCTCGCCTCCCCTTTAGCCTTTCGCCTCGAGACAACCCCGGCAGCCATTGTTGACCTTGTTGGCTTTCCGAGATGTCTGAAGACATGCTAGAACTCATCAGACTCTTGTTTCTTCTCATGATTATTCCACTCATACTTCAAATCAACGATCACGGGAGACTTCTACGGGTACCGATCTCAATGACCCCCTTGCTAATGGCTCTGCGGCCAGTCGAAGGTTACGATCTGGATCTGAGATCCCAGGGTGAGCTATGGTTTTTCCACAACTCTCATGATCTTAATGAAGGCTTATCTCTTCTCCAACAGCATCGATCAAGTCCGTTGCATCAGATATGGCTGAGGACATGATGTCCTTCTACAAGGGAAATGAGCCGGGCCAGACTCCTGGTCTCCTTCCAAAACCGTTGTACTGTAAGTCTGTGAAACTTAAATCACCCAGTAATTCGGTTTGATGGCTGACAGGTTTGGACACAGGGTGGGAAGGCGGAGCTCTCATGGGCGCACTCATCGACTACTGGTATTACACCGGCGACACCACATGGAACCAAATCACCCAACAGGGACTGCTTTTCCAAGTCGGTCCCGACGATAACTACATGCCGCCAAATCAGACAATGACCGAGGGGAACGATGATCAAGTAAGAGCCTCATTCATGATCTACTTTTCTCTCCTCTCGTCATGAAGCTCACCATGTGACTAGGGATTCTGGGGCATGGCTGTTCTCTCCGCTGCCGAGTACAACTTCCCCAATCCGCCCGCCTCCAAACCCCAGTGGCTGGCCCTGGCACAAAATGTGTTCAATTCCCAGGCCGCAAGGTGGAACACTGCCCAGTGCGGCGGTGGGCTGCGGTGGCAGATCTTCCAGTGGAACAACGGCTACCTGTACAAGAACAGCATTTCTCAGGCCTGCTTCTTCAGCATGGCGAGCCGCCTGGCCCTGTACACGGGCAATCACAGCTACGCAATATGGGCGAATCGCGTCTGGGACTGGATGGTCGATGTCAAGTTCCTGCACGATGACTCGTACTACATTTACGACGGTGCACCGGCTGACACCAACTGTACCAAGGTCGTACCGTACCAGTGGACATATAACGCGGGTGCGTTCCTGCACGGCGCCGCGGCCATGTACAACTATACAGCTGGCACAGACCCTGTCGTGGAGGCACTCTGGCGGTCGAGGGTCAACGGGCTGCTAACTGGGCTGAAGGTCTTTTTCAGGGGCCAAGACTACGACATAATGACTGAGGTTGCCTGCGAAGGCGTCCACCTCTGTGACGACGACGAGCAGAGCTTCAAGGCATATCTAGCTCGTTGGATGGCTGCAACAACCAAGTGGGCCCCGTGGACGTACAGTACTATCAAACCGTTGCTCGAGGCATCCGCTACGGCTGCCGCCGCCCAGTGTACGGGCGGGGATAACGGCCGAATGTGCGGGCTCATGTGGGCAGACAACAACGGGGTGTGGGACGGGACCACCGGCGTGGGACAGCAGATGGCCGCGATGGAGGTTGTACTTGGGACGATGATCCAGAAAATGGATGCACCTGTGACCAACTCGACTGGTGGGACAAGCCCTGGGAACCTAGGCGCGGGAGAGCCTGGTGCTGGGCAGATCAACGCCCTCTCCACGCTCGAGTTGATAAGACCAATATCAAGTGCGGACGGAGCTGGTGCTTACTTCCTCACAGTCTTAGTGGTGCTGTCCATTTTGGGAGGTATCACATTTGTCTTCCATGACGAGGAGGAGAACAGGACAGTCGGGGAGAGGTGGAAGACTCTGCAAGACGACTTGAAGCCCGGAGGGAACCTGAGATATGCAGGAGAGAAGAACACGACGATGGACGGACAACAGGACAGGGGCGACGACTTCGAAGATGTCAATTTGGACGGTCCATCGACTCCCGCTCCAAGACTTGACCGTGACAGGAAGTCGGTGGCAATCTCCATGTCCATCTACAGCAGCCCAACAGTGAGGGCTTCGCTCACGCTGTCACAGAGAGACGACTACCCGAACGAGCAGCCGTGGAGGAGAGCAGCTCGCCCAGGAGACTATGCTGGTGCCATCGATCCAAGCCGTGGAAACGGTGCTGGGTTTGGTATCCTCGAGGCCCGGATGGAAGACGTGCCCTTGGGCCCCTCTACCACCAGCAGCCGAACTGACACTCCTGGGCGCAAGGACTTCTGGAGTGACACCGAGCCTGGACGAACTCTAACCGATAAGAAGCTGAGGCTGTAGCAAAAGCCTCTGCCGGGCAGGCCCGGGCTGGGTAGCAAGGCGAAGGATCAGGGGGTGGCGGATAGGAAGCTTTAGGGGACGTTGGTCTAACCCACTACTTCTTGGACTTTTTTGGAACCTGGCTGTGCAGTGAAGGGTTGTGTAATGAATGGTTGACCTGTAATTTATCATGTCATTGTGAATTATCAAGAACCCGCAAACTGTATCGGCTAGCTTGTGTCAGGTTAGCATACATAGCATGAGCAGGTCGTAGTTTGCGAATACTGGAAGAGCATCTCTTCAGGCAGCAAAATGGGAATGATCATCACGTATGCGTGCAAGCCGGAAGAAATGGTGTGGCTGTCTCCCCGAGACGACGGTTCGCCCTGATTCCTTCACCTTGACTGAACCTGATGACACGGGTTGGTACGCGAGCACACCGAGATCTTTGTGCGACGTGCGATCTGGGTCTTGTCTTGGGTCGAAGCGCATACGGGTTCCAGGTAGAATGATCCTGCGGGATGTCGTGTCTCTGAGGTATTACACCGCCGCCCAGGTCAGTCAGATGGGTGATTGCGTTTGATGGGAGATCATTTGGCTTATATAGATTTATTACTTCAGATATTGTACGTTTGAACGGTTCAGAGGTATGCTCCCGGTGCCCGTTATATTTATAAGCGAAGCGAAACGAAACATGTCATCTCGGTCTGCCTCGACGGGATATGAGATGTGTCTTATACATGTGTGTATTTGCTGGTGGTCGTTCGATTTCCCTTCCCGGATCCTCGCGTTTCAGCTATGGGCGTGGAGAGGACATGACCTCGTCTGGGGGCGGGTGAGAGGGACAGGGAGAAAGAGAGAGACAGGATTCTCTTTGCGGGACTCGAATGGTACAGCAGGCAGCTGGGGGACGGTTGAGGGTGTACAGATCTTCAACGGGCTGTGTCACGCGGCCATCTGCTCGGCCTCCACCCCCTCCTCCCCCCATATCCCACGGCCTCGGTGAACTCCAGCTGTTGATTTATATGGTGTCTTTTCCAGTGTGTATGCATACCTCGTGATGCCCTTGTCTGAGGCCATCTTAAACGGCTGATTGGGGCGGGTTTGGCGTTGCCATGAGGCTCGAGGTTGGGGGCCTTTGGAATCCTGTGTGGCTGGGTGACGCGACGCCCGGCGGGAGCGCAGGATGCAAGATACCGCGGCGTGTGTCAGTCATGTCTCTCTTTTTCATGTACATCTGGATTTCTCTCCACGGTGGAGCTTGACATTAATTTGGATGACTTAGGAGAGGGCGTGGGCGTTGGGGCACACAGATTTCTTCACAATGAAGAAGAGGGACGAAAGGCAAGACAGGAGCACAGCCAGCCCGTCCAGCTGGGAATATGTACCTGGTGCTCCCCGATGGCACCTCGAAGAAATACCCGTTGTGCTTCTCGTTGATACCAAACGGATGAGCGAAGTCCGTCCTCCCCTCTCTATTTTCGTCGTCGCACAGAGACTCGGTGCTCTGCGGACGTGTTCGTTTTGAAGGTGACGCAAGGAATCTCTGGGAATAGAATGGTGGACGGGAGTGAGAGTCATCTCTGGTAAACGGAGGCAGGATTGTGAGCTGACTTTCATCCTTTCACCATATTGTTCTAATTCAAACGGACGAATCTTCCTGTGGCATCATCGGTGGGTCTGCTTTTTGCCATATGTTGGAGCGGCAAAAGGGAAAAAGGAGCAAGCACAGGCAGGAACACCGCTAGATCTTACGAACCACCGGGCTCGGATATCTACCAGTCGTTGGAGTATCCCACTACAAAACTCTTCGTGGCATTTCCCAGTTTCGACGAAGGGACTCGTGCGATATTGGACTTCGAGCCATCCAATACCACTGTGGGTAAGCCTTCAGTCACCTCTTCGTGAGTCCCAAGATTGACTGAAGCAAACAGGTCCAAGCCAGCTGAAGTACCCTATAAACGAGACACCACAAAGGCTTCCTGAAAAGCATCCGAAGACCCCATCACCAGTCCAACCGACCGACCGCAAAAATGTCCCAGTGCGTCAGCTGCAACAACCAGCCCAATGACAACGACACGCTCGGCGGCGGCGCACACGAGGGCGCCGTGACGCCCATGGTGGTGGGCATCATAGCCGGTACCGTCGTCGTATTCGTCCTGGTCCTCTGCGCGCTCTTCTACTGCGCCAAGCTCGAGAACGACAAGGCCCGCCGCGGCCTCAAGGCCGAGGAGGATGACAACCTTGCCGAGGGAGATGGCAGCGGCCACCCGTCGCCGCAGCAAGAATCACCACCACCGCGACGAACAAGACCATCGCCGCCGCCACCACCCCCCGGTCAAGGCGAATGGGTCGAAAGAATCACTCGTAATGACATTGGGCACGGCCCTCGCCAGCACCATCACCGGCAGTTGTCGGAACCCGGGGCTGCTAAAACGCGGCCTGTGGAGCGCCGGCCGTCCTCGGTCACTGTTGTCACAGGGGAGGTACAGGAATCCCGCTGTGAGGGTGGAGACGGCACAAAAAGCTCGTGGATAACTGCGGGCGTGGTTGGTGGGAAGAAAAAAGGGCTATTTGGCTGGGGCGGAGTGAAGAAATCGAACGGTCGTGGTGAGTGTTATCTTCCGCTGTCCGTCCTTGGACTGCGTATATTTGTGAAGGAGAGGTCGATACCTTGCTGACTTACTACCCCCCAATAGCTACTCCTGCAGACAACCCGCCCGTAACGGCCATAGAGATGGTCTGAATGGAATGAGATCTCGCGACGGGAGAAACTCGCATGGCGAACAATATCTGGTGTTGGCCCTTCAAGGCGTTCTGGGGAATTCTGGGCCATCGTTGACGAGAAGAAAAAGCCTTTCTGACTGTTTGCGGAGAGCATGTCAAATATTTGAGGCATATCAGACCTGCTGCGGTAATATTGGGAGGCAATTTGCGCTTAGTTACATCAAGCTTGCATTTTGTTTGTGACAAAGATTCTTGTTGACCCTTGAAGAAGCACGTACTTCCAGAAAGGACTGCGATGATACTTTCGTGGTGCGGTCCTGACATTCTCACTCAGCCCTGATCTCTTTGCTTCGCGGACGCGGGTGATGTGAATTCAGAACTTGGAAGACACCACCAAATCGCAGCCAAAACCGGGAACCACTGTACCATTTTCGAGGCATATTTTGGGTTCGTGTGTTATATTGACGAGGACCTGTTGATTTCATTCTGCTGCTCTGAGCCTGGGAACGTTACAAGCCCCGCCCCCCCCTCGTCTATAGTGCGTGGCTTTGAACAGATCTATGAGTCAAGTCCTTCGATTTTGAAGACCTCCCCCATATCGTGACGATAAAACAGGTGGCGAATTTTACTGCCGATTTCATCGCCTCCTATTCCGTCAAAGCTTCCTTCACGAATCGGTGATCTTTGCTGTGCTTTCAAAATTGTCTTGGCAGTCACTCCCTTCTTGCGGTAATTGAGCAAAAGCTTCAGGCCGTCTTGGTCGTCCTGGTCGTGCTCGAGCACTGCAATCAGCAGGCCGTCCGCAACGTCAAACCCTTCTGCTTGGCTCTCAAGGTACTCTTTGATAGTTCTCAGGCCATGGGAACGGCTGAGGCGCATTATTTCCCCGACAATGTCTGTGGAGAAATTCTCGTTTTGCCATTCTCTCTTGAGCAGGATCGGTAAAGTGGCTTTCGCCAGGACGGCCCTCTTCGCTGCCTCCACCATTTCATAATTGACGACCAAGTCGTCGCCTCCTCGGTCAAGCAGAAGCTGGAGCGTTTCTACTAATTCCTCATCAGGTAGTCCTGGTTGGGGTGAAGTCCGCAGCACTTCCAGACACATCTGCTCTGTGATTTTCACCTCATTTCCAAGATGAAACAGCAAACGCTCAACTCTGTCCCCTAGACTGCAGGTTTCGCAGACTCTCAGGCAGAAATTGTCTCTCAGCTCTCTTTGGTCAACCTTGTAGACCCATATCTCATGATAATATGGTCTCCCGAGGACCTTCAGTAACGTGCGTGCTGTGACCGGGCGCTGCGCACCTTCGTCCGTCAGCTCACACATTGCGAGTGCTGATTGTTGCTCGGATGCGTAAAGTTCTTCCGGATTAAACGGTGGCTGACCAGATGCCGTATAATTTGTCGACAGGAATGGCTCCCAAGGTCTGTACAGAACTGTGACGATGAACCTTTCCCTGCAGATGCTTTCCTTGTTCATGAGGTTGAGAAGGAATTCTCCGCATGGCCAGTGGCCCTTCGAAAATGCCCATTTCCAGGCTTCTTCTCTGCCAATGTTGATTTTCCAGGTCGCACCCCCTTCCAACAGTTGCTTTGCTGCTTCTTCATGGCGATTTACCAGTGCAACGATCAGGGGTGTCCGACCGTAGTGGTCGGCAACATCAATGTCGAATTTCTTGCCCATGAGCAGCTCGATAGAGCCTTGCTTCCCGCATTCTGCTGCCCAGTGCAACGGCGTCCACCCGATGTCATCTCTGGCGTCTGCCGTGACCGCCCGGTAGTTCATTAGTATATGCATTATACTGGTATGGCCCTTTTGCGAAGCGTATGACAGTGGCGTCCTTCTTTTTGAATCAACAGCGAGAGGCTGAGCTTTATGTTGCATCAGAATGCGAACCACATCGACATGTCCATTCTCTGCAGCATAACTCAGTGGAGTCCGCCTCGAATCGTCTTCAGAGTCCACTTGAGAGCCAATCGCAAGGGATGACTCGACTATCTTTAGACATCCTCTCTCAGCTGCCCAAGAAAGTACTGTGCGTCGCTTTTCGTCCGCGAACTTGAAGTCTTCGGCTATAAGCTCAAGGCACAGACATAGGTCATTTCTGAACAAGGCTTGGAGCACCTCAGAGACCGGGACGTCAAGTTCAATAGCCTGAATGTCCCACTCTTTGGAGAGTTTGGCATATCGGCCTACCATCTCCCTGATTTCGTCTGGGCATGGCTGAGACGACTTCGAATGTGTGATATCTTTTAACCAGGAAGTACCTCGGCGACCGACGTCTCGAAATTTCCTTCTCTTCTCGCAGTCTTTCTCCAGAAGGCTTGCTTGCCAAGCGTATCGATAAAACTCTGCCAACTCTAGGGTAGCTGTCCTCAAGCTCGAGTCCTGCTGTTGCTGAGCATGCGCTTGAACACTGACTTGCCGTGCCCACCTCAGATTTTTCTCGGCCTCCTCGAATTGCCCCGCCAGCCTACTCTCTTTGGCGATATTGTAAACTTTCGGGAGGATCGCGGTGGGCACGGGGAGCTTTGATCGACGGCTCAATATCGGGATGAGAATTGAGTACGCGTCCTGGTGTGAACCGAGGCCGCTTGAAACGACTGAATCCGCAAGTCGAGATATTACATCGTTGGTCAGGTAGATTCTGGTGCTGTCTTCCACTCGAGGCTTGGTGATCCCGCCAATCGAATCGAGTGTAGTCGCCATTGCGCCAATGAAAGATTGATAGACTTCCTGGGCACATAGGGTTGCTATGGGAAGCTTGACAACAACTGCCAATGCTGAAATTTTGTTCGAAAGCGTGGTTCCTGGCCAACCAAATAGACGAACTAGCTGTTTGGTCGAGTTGCAACGACCAAATTGAGGCTCGAGACTTTTGTTGCCATCAGTCTTTTTCCAGACTGTAATTGCGCCCAAGCGGTTGTCGCCTGGCTTCAGTTTCCATGTCTGGTTCGTTGTGAATGCAAACAAATCATTTGACCACGTATCCAACTCATTTTGAGCTGACTTGAGGGCCTTTTCTGAAGCCCCCACGGCGATGATCCTCGCCTTTGGCACTTCTGATGCCATAGATGTCTTGAGACCAGCCTCATCTTCCTCTTCCAGCTTGTTGTCGGAAACAATCGACCAATTCCAAAGGCTGAGAACTGCTTCAAGAGAATTGCGATCAACTTCCCAAACCGCTTGATGGGCCTCACTGTTCGAATCTGGCTGACGTATGAAAATGTGAACTTGAGAGTCTGGAGAGTTGCCCGGGGAGGGGACCATAACATTGAGACTGAATGCCAATGATCTTGCCCTTCTCCATCTAGGATGGATATCGCAATGGGCGAAGAGAATCTGAGTGCTAGCTTCGATGGCTGTTTTGAGCTGCTGGGCTTGTCGTCGTAATGGAACAAGTCGATCTCCCCAGTCCGCAGGTCCTTTTGACTTGTTGTTGGTAGCCGAGTGGCTCGTCAGTTCTGCAAGTCGAGAGCGGTAGTAAAACAACTTTTCGGCAGTGCGTGGCTGAAGACCCTGAGGTGATCCTAGAACAAACTCGGGTTTCGATAGCCAACCGACTTCGGACTGCCAGTTTGCCTCGGACAGCCTCAGGTTCTTCTCTCTCTCCTGCTCGTGAGGCCGATCATCAGCATTGGAATCCTGGAAGGCGCATAGAAGTGCCCGTCCGTTCTCTTTCTCTTCAACTACCTCCACAGATGCAAAAGGGTTGATGCATGGCAAAGTGCTGACGGATTGCATTGGGCTGATGGATTCCAACAAGCTGTCACTGTTAGCTGGGCTGGTGCCGCCTCTCCTATCATTGCTCGAAATGTTAATTTCATGGTCATCCTGAGATGAGGGACCGCTGACGAGGAAGCAAGGACCGTCATCCTTATGGATTGCTCCGTAGGTCATTTCTATCGCCAACCAGTCTAACTCGTGGCCCTCGACCTCATCGGGGCGATTCCGGAGCAGGTTCTGTTCCCCTTTCAATCGCCCTGTGCGCAGAACTGAGCGCATGATACTCATTACCAGTATCGCAACCAGGAAAACCATGGAGATAGATGAATGCAGCGCCCTAAGACCGACGAATTGTAAAGCGAATCCGAGTAATGTTAACCCGACAGCAAGCCAGACTCGTCGTTGCTCACCAGGTTGAGATGAGTCTTTCTGTTTCCAAGACGTGGTGTACTCTTTCAGAGGCTTCGATGCATCCGAGAATGCAAACGAGTCGTAAGTCTGGTCACCGATAGACTGATTCCCGGGTTGTACGATATAGATGGTCGATTGACATGTTCTGTCGGTGCCCTCCCTTGCCTCGCCATGTTTGTGATCTTTGCGTCTCTTGCGAAACACCCTCTCTTCGGTGCTTCTTTCTATGAGAAAAGCACAGTAGAACATGCCGCATGATAGACTTATTGTGCCGAATGTCATTACAGGAAACGCCCATTTTGGTGGGGACCCGTTGTCCTTTTGCCACTGCCATAAGTACGTAGCAAGGCCTCCAAAGATAATGACGAAGCCCTGTGAGACTATTCCAAGTCCTGATGCTAGCATATAGACCCAAGGAGGTCGTCTTGTGATACCGATATTGAAGGACAGATTTGGGTTAGGGGCAAACTTGATGGTCCCCTGCTTCCGTGCCTCGATATCATCCCGCTCACCGACTTCTTCCCACATCGAGGTTGCGACCGATTTCCCTTCCAAATAATCTTGAGAAAGGTAGATGCCATGTCGAGGTCTCTTCAGCCGGCCTCGTTCGTCGCACCGATAGTAGAAGTCGTCTGCTGCTGGATCGTGTATCACTTCCAGAATCTTTGGTCGGCCAAACACCCGGACAATGGCTCCTCTGTGATACAGTTCGCAAACGTCCCGGCTCGTGGATGAGCAGAGCTCTGCCTCGGCGATTCCTCCTCCTTCCTGCGCTCGTCCGATGAAAGCTCGCAAGGAAGGACCGCCACACACGCGGATTACAGATACCACAGCCGTGACGATACCGAGAGGCGCCATTGCGAAAATGAAGTTGTCCAAAATCGAGGTTGATTCGCTCAGGAATTGCTGAGTGACTTGTTCACCAAATAGAGCAAGCAGCGGCGAAAGGTCGGTAGCGAGGTTGTTCGAGAAGTCGTCCCACCAATTGCCTGCCCTCACAGTCACCAGAAGACAAGAAGCCACGATCAGATGGGCATGAACGCTTCTGACTGACGACATCGTTGTTTCGGTGATCTGCGGGGATGCGTGTGATGTTGAGGTATGAGAGTGACTTGCAAGCTGACACAACTTCTGATGCGGAAATTCAAAAACATGACGACGGCTTCTCCAAAACGGCAGAGGTTAGGTTAGAGTGAAGGAAGACGGAAGTGGAAAGGGGCCGACCCGTGCACTGGACCAGTTGCGACCTTGTGAAGAACGCCTCGTTACCCTCCAAACCCCATTGTTCTGCGCAAAACTTAATAGGTTCACCCCTCAACAGCTCAGGTGGGCTTAATGTCAGCCGCAGCCAGAGGGATCGTTTACAGCTAGTTCGTCAAGAGAGGAATGCTAGCTAAAGGGCTAGTATACATCAGGTTATACGGGTATCGGGTTGTCTCACTTACCCAAGTATAGACAATACTACTGGATTGTGGTAATTCAAATGCTTGTTTTACAACGGGGGTTGAGGATATGGTTTTATTGTAAAGTTGCAAGTGGGAAATTTCAGAACTATTCGAATACAGTCAGAGGATTTTGACTAAACCTATCCAACGTTCTCTAGAGTTTCATCCTGTCAGCTGTGGTAGGTAGTCGCGGGAAGAGGTTGCAAGTAAAAAAGCAAGCATTATCATAGATGAGTAGCGACCCCTCAAAAGTTCAGTTTGAACTCATGCTCCAGATTATGGAAAGAGAAGGCGGATCAGTATCGAGCAAGTGAGAATGTTCGATGACAATCCTCGAATTTCTTGGTTGGATCTCGCTGCGAGTCTGTTGCATCCCCATAACATGCGCACTCCATTCAAGTGCTATCGGATTTGAATATGGTGAAGACATTGAATCACTTCCAAATCCAATTACACTGCTCTGAAGCAAGCCTGAAGTCCTCGTCTCTGCGCCCACCGGCTCTCGCCGTTGTTGAAAGTGGGGGGGATATTGTTACACTTAGGACTAGGAACCCAGTAGGCTGGGTGGTAAATAAATTGTACCAGCTATTTGAATTGGATTCTGCTGCCACTCAACAACCTTTCAGAGCGCACTGACTGCTAATTATTAGCGGATCTGCGCCGAGCTACGTCCGTTTTCTTTGTTCTCGGTGTGCCCGAACTAGCCTCATGTGATCAAGTTCCAACTTATGCTCTTAGTGTTAGTGAAAGATAGCATCTCATCGAGACATTCCTCCTTGCCTATACCCGATTCCTTGAATCCTCCAAATGACACGTTTAGGAAATGCTTGGCAACATCGTTGACCCAGACATAACCCGCCTCGACTCGGCGTGTGGCTCTTTGGGCCGTAAGTATATCGTTTGTGAAGATGGATGCGGTCAGACCGTAGGAAGTTGAGTTGGCTATCTCGAAGGCATCGTCCTCATCCTTCCAGCGGAAGACCGACATGACAGGTCCAAAGATCTCCTCCCGAGCGATGCGCATGCCGGGCGTGACATCAGCAAAGATTGTTGGCTCTACGAAGAACCCTTTCGCTAGACGCGCATCCGTGAAAGTCTTGGGCACACCACCTCCGCAGAGGACCTTCGCTCCGTCGGCCTTGCCTGACTCGATATACCCCAGTACACGATCCTGCGCCGCCTTGCTGACCATGGACCCCATGGTGGTTTTGATGTCGGTGGGGTCCCCCGGCTGACATTTTTCCTGAACCAGCTCGACGACACGAGGGAGGACCTTGTCGTGAAGGCTTTCATGTAGGAAGACGCGGGAAATTGAGCCACAGCTCTGTCCGGCCCAGGTGAAGTTCATACCGCGCATCATGGCCTGGGCGAGCTTCTCGACGTCAGCATCCGGGTAGGCAATGAGGCAATTCTTTCCCCCGAGCTCGAGAAGGGTCGGCTTGAGATAGTCCGCGGCGTCTCGCTGGATGGCCTTGCCAGTGGGAACGCTGCCGATGAGCGTCACCTTTTTCACAAGCGGGTGAGCCGCCAGTGCCCTGCCGCACTCCACACTCCCTGGCAAGACGCTAATAACTCCAGGTGGGAAGACGTCAGCCAGCAGCTCAGCCATCCTAATTACCGCGAGTGGCGCCTGGTCGGGCGGCTTGATGACGACCGTGTTGCCCGCCGCCAGCGGCGCCCCCATCTTGGCGCCGGCGAACATGAGCGGGTGGTTGGAGGCGACGATACGGCCCACGACGCCGAGGGGCTCGCGGACGGTGTAGTGCAGGTACTCGTCCGGGCGGAACGTCCCCGGGAGCGTCTCGCCGCGGATCATGGGTATTAGTCCTGCGAAGTACTCGAGGCTGTTGCCGGCGGTGTGCGCGTCCATGATCATCTCGGCCACGGGGTTGCCCGTGTTGTACGCGTCCACGAGGGCCAGTTCCTCAGCGTGCTGGTGCAGGACGGCGGCCGCGCGGCGCAGGTAAGTCGCTCGCTCCTGGACTGTTGTGTTCTTCCAGGAGAGGAAGGCTTTGTGAGCTGCCTGGACCGCGGTGTCGACGTCGGATGCCTTTGCTTGGGCTATTGATGTGATGACCTCCCCGGTGCCGGGGCTGACGGTCTCCTGCCGGGAGCCATCCTTGGCCTCGTGCCACTGTCCGCCATAGAAGAGGTCAAAGTGAGTAGGAAGGGCTTCCTTCAGAGGAGGTAGCTTGGGTGCCATGACTACAGAGGTGGGTGGGTTTGATGAAGTGGATTGCTTGGTCTGAAGATATTGTCGCCGTCTCTCGGCGCTGCAAATTATAAGTTAAAAGGACTTTACCACATTCAATCACACCGTACGATTTTAGGGGCATGTGAAGCACCTCGGACCACTCAAGTCGCTGCTCCAAGAGCTAGGCAAATAGAATTTCGGAGGTGTACCTATGACGACTGGATAAATATTTGCGAGAGGGGAACCAGCGAGTCGCAATCATCTCGATGTTCGCGGTGACAGAACATAAGCCATGTTGACGTCTGTTGCGGAGAAAAGGTGTCTTTCACCAATATCCCCGCAGATGAGCCGCGAATAGAATCCGAACCTATTAGGTGTGATTCCAAATCGTACTACCCAACTGTACTTGCTCGGCACAGCATTCCCGAACATCTCTGGACTGTGAGTTTATTTCTATTCACATTCACCCCCGAAACTTCTCACTCACGCCTCCTGAACAATCCCCTGCTGACAGTGACCGCCCAAGGGGTCAATGTGAGAATGTGGTGGCCGTTTCCAGCAGATGACGAAGGTGCCATGGCTTTGATAGACCAAATGGGGGGAGCAGTCAGCCACGCAGACGATGCTCATGGCTCGACGCTCGAATTTCGTTTCATGAATGACGCTAACAGCGGCCAGAAAGTTCTGTCAAGCTACGGATCCCGATGGCGCCGAGACTGCGTGAGATCAGTCACAAGTACGATCCGGAGAGGCTCTTCCAACGACTTCAGAATGGAGGATGGCTCCTGAGTTCGGAGGGACTAGACTGAATGACTGAATTCTGTGGTACATGGCCAGGGGATCAACGGTTTGTGCTGGTTCGGTGCAAGCTCACGAACTGGAATCTCACAATGTATATGTGTCTCAATTATCTAGTGCTGCTTGCATCTTCCACCTTAGCTACAGGCCTGTGGTTTTTCCATGAGACCACTCTAGCGTCAATGAAATGAGCTTTCTGATCCATTTTGACATCTTGTTGAAAATTCTACTCGAGTGGGCCTTCCTGGACAGTATGGCCAATCATCTCGACAGCCATCGCGTACATCTCCTCTCGCCTTTCCCATGCGATTGTTCCCTGCTCTGCACCTGTATCAAACCCATGGGGTACACCCAGCAACATCTCGCTCACAAGATACCTGGAGTCATCTTGTAGTCCTTTGGCCAATGCAGCTCCCTCCGGAGCTAAAGCATCGCCTTCACACGTGAATATCGCCACGTTCTGGGGGTACATTTCTGGTTTCGCAAGCCCCGGAGATGCCAGAGGATCCGCTCGTTGCTCCTTATCAGGCACATAGCAATCGAGGCATATCCTGAAGAATCCCGGTGATGATTTCCCGATGCCCTCCTTCGGTGGCTTCTTGTCTTCTGGTGGTGTGACGAGATCTGTTGACGGGTATATCCCCAGTACGGCACGAATGTCGGCCTCAATGGGCGGGTGTGCGTCTACGCGTAGCACCGACGCTGCAGCTAGCGCGAGCGAGCCGCCAGAGCTGAAGCCTGAGAGTATAACCCGACGCTTATCGAACAGGTAATCGGTGGACCCCGTGGCAGGACCCGAGACCCAACGCAGAACATCCTCAACGTCATGGATTGCGGCTGGAAACGGGTGCTCGGGCGCCTTGCGATAGTCTGCATCAAGAACTGCGACACCGAGTTCGTAGGCGATGCGAGCACAGTAGAGCACGTTGCTTCCGAGCAGACCAGTCAAAACAAATCCACTGCCGTGGTAGTTAACGAGGATAGGTCGGGTATGATCCCCATCGCCTGAGCTTGACTGCGGCGGCAGGTATAGGTCCGCTTTGATGCGCCGGCCAGGGTCCCTCGAGGGTATGAGCACGCGCTTGCGCCGCATCGAATACTTTGACAGAGCCAGATATTTATCGCGTCGCAATGGCTTGATGGCAATCCACATGGTGTAGAGTCGCAGGAATGTGATAATCAGTCTCACTCGAAGAGAACTCAAGACTGAAATTTGCGCCATTATAAGCTGGATACCCAATGAATTCGAGATGAGTGGGTTGCGACGGGAGTGAGGTAGAGATGTAGCAAAGGAAAAGCTGCACGGGAATGGATGGGAAGTGGGGAAGCGTGAAGAACAAACGAGTAGCAAAGCGGGACCCTAACTTTGCTTGAGATCCCAGACTCGGAATGCTGACTTATTAGTTTGCGTGCAGTAAAATCTCGCAGCAGCAGGTACCTGCCTCACTTCGGTTGGGAGAGCCAGTTGGTAACCAACAAGTTACGGTGACGAAGTCAGCATTGCTGGGGTAGAGATCTGCATGTGCGTCGCCACCTGCGCCCACGCCTTGCTGGCCCACCACCTCCATGCAACATCGGCATCACATGGCTTTCAAGGCCGGAGCTGTGCCGCATATGTATTCAGTAGATGGATATGGCAATATTGTTATCTACATCCTCAGGCTTGCCTTATGCAGTCCTGCTTCTCCTCCTCCTCCTCGTCGGCCAGGGGTCTTTGTGAAGCTAGGGTGCCCGCGCGTGTGCTGGTGAACCTGCTGATGATCAGTGACCGAATCGGCCATGCTTCTAATCGCAGTATAACTCACATTTATCCAGTGCGCGGAAGGCTGTGAACGAGCGTGCGAGGCAGCCAACGCTCGCCGTTTCTGCTGTACTAGGAGTGTAAGTTACGAACGATTGCCTTCCTCCTTCTATTGGAACAGCAGGACTCATTTGTCTTTCTGCGCCGACCAAGCTAACGGGACCTGTCCGAATCCAGACCTGCCGCTGCATGATACCGGGTCAGCCCCAGGTTTGTAATTGTTAGGAGGCTGGAGGGATTGCACGAAGAGAAGCACTCGAGATTCAGCTACCACAGCAACGCGCACTTTGCCAAAATGATTTATGTGGAAAATAATCATGTGGATCGATACAAATCTGGTTAGAAATGGGGTATATGCTGGAAGTCCCATGTTTCCTGTAGACTAAGTTTGAGGATAGGTTTCAGGGATTTCTGATAGAAGTGAAGCACCAATTTGATCTTTTCGAGTCATGCTAAACCCGTTGTGTTGTGCAGGAAAGGTGGCATTCTTTACAAGAACATCGCCATGTCTGAGTTCGAATTCAAATCGTATCAAAATATTCTACTCCCTGGTTTGACCTTGGAAGGCCTTCCGCTCTTCTGAAGCACCACCCCCATGCTTTCCAAGACCCAGTAATCCATCCCAGGAGCCCCTACCACATTGATAGCCACCGGAAGCTGTTCTTGGTTCCCCGTGATTCTGGACTGGTAAGGGATCTCTCCTATCGGAATGACGATGTCAGGCGAGCGGAGAATAGGCGACAGGAATAGCTCATCGGTCGCTCTCTGGTACGACGGCGACTCCGTTCTTTCGTCCCGGTAGTGCGGCTCGACAGAAGAGATTGGCAAAACCATCAAATTCTTCTTCTTCTTGAAAATGTTGCTCAGCAACCAGGTCCTATAGATCTCAAGCTTCCGTAGCCCTTCCTCATGCTGCTCAGTCGACACACTCGCACCGGAAGCCCATCGTTGTTCCACAAAAGGAATCACGTAAGGCTTGCGGTTGAATTTCTGAGAATACTCGGTTCTGAAAGCTTCGGAAGAGTGGTAGAAGCTGTAGTAATACGTATGAATTATGACATCTTTCAGGAATTCTTCGATATCGGAAGAAGCATTGTTCGGTGGTCCTTCTTCCCAACACTTGCGTATCGAGACTTTTGTGACCGTTGCATTGAGATTTGTTGCCATATCGTCGACAAAAGATTCGATAATGTCCATCTGGCCAGGGTTGTGTGTTGGCAGGTAATCCAATGGATAGATGATCTCGAGGATCGAGTTCGACTTCTCCAGCTTCTGTTCTGCCCTTGCCACCCATGCAGATAGAACCTCTTCCAGGACCTCGAGGTTCCTTGCAAATATGCAAGGTGTGTCAAATTGCAAAAATGTTGGCACCATCCCATCTAAGGGTGCTGCATCATGTGAAGGGCGAAACTGGAAAATCCCATTGACCAGCGCAGGCCTCCGGCCGCTGCCAGACGTGTCGGTGCCAAGTGCACAATCAAGCCACCCATAGGCCGCGACAGCCACTGCACTTCCACTACTGCTGCCGGCTGGCGATTGGTATCCGTCTCCTCGTGGGTTGAAAGCAGTCTGGAAATCGACTGCGTCAGATGGCTCCTCCCTGGCGATCATAGAACTCAGCTTCGTCAGACCCAGTATATGATGCCCTTGGTCAACCAGCTTCTGTACTGCGCTCGCTGATTTCGAGGCCGGGGAAGATAATTCGTAATAGGAAGAATTGCACAGCGATGTCTTCAGCCCATGCACACGGAAAAGGTCTTTGACGGCTATTCTGAGATGGCGGGACTGCAAGCGTGATGGTACCGCAACACCCAGTGTTGCGTAGGTTTCCCCAGCAATCTGAAGCTGCTCAAAGGGTTCCGATGAACTAATTGGTATCAGCATGTTTTTCGATGATCTTAAATGCCCACATTCGCTCGAGCATGGTAGTAATGGGTGGGGATCGTAAATCGCCTACCCTTGCAGATTTCTTGGTTTCAATGTTGTCAAAAAGGCCTTTTGTTGGTCATCATATAAGCGAAACACACGCCGAAGAATGGATTTGTCGGTGACATATGTTCCTGGAATCCAGCCTGGCTCCGATCGTGACCGGACATCCACCCAGATATTGCCACGATTGGACAGGTGTCTCCGTACATCTTCGACGAGATCTTCGTTGTAGCCCCTAGGGACAAGAACAATAATGCCCCCGAGAAATTGATCACAAAATACATCGTCATTCTCCTTTGCGTTGCGCAGCAGCAGGTGAAGCTCTTCTATGGCGGGGCGATTTGCGACATTCGTCAGCTGCAGGACGGACACCAGCAGAGGTTGGCCATGAAGCATGGGCGGCTCATACTGCAAGCCAGTGTATGTCAGTCCAAACCTAACTAACGCTTTGAATCGATTCCGGGGGGGGGGGGGGCAACTGACTGGTATGCCATCACAGACAACGTAGCGAGCATTGCCAAGCTCAAACAAACCTCCATCACGAGGCCGAGGCATCGGCTGGCTGATACACGTCTGGAGAGTAGCAGTGCCGTTGGAGGACATTTTGCTGGATGATTCGAGTAGTGGGCATGAAGGGATTTTGACAATCTCTTCATCGATGCAGTGCAAAAAGTGAGGGCCTGAATTTCTTCAGAAGATGTGGACGAAGTCAAACGCTGCACTAATAAGTACAGGGGTTGGTGACCAACGAGCGCCAGTGACTGGGGCCAACGGGTACATCATGGCACGCCAACAACATAGTGTTCATGCAGGCCGGGTAGAATGTTGGAACCCACTACCACTAGTATTTTCCTATCTTCATGGAATCCTTCGTGTGCGCGTTCTGAACTTGAGCCCGTTTTGAGAGACCTAGCCACACAGATACAGACACTGGCAGTGCACCGTGTCCAAGGATATGAAGTCAGCCAGATTCGCCAATGCCTCGTCGAACAGCTTACGATTCCAACCAAATCTACCCGGTCCCCCAAAGCGGCTTTCTTTTCACTCCCACTCCCAGATAAGCGCCCCGAGAGACATCAAGCTCAGGTATATGCAGAAAAATAGCATGTCACAGGCTGGGTCACCGACGGCCCACAAATCAGCCACCCGCCGGTGGAAGATTTCCATGTCGATGAAAGGGTAGATGGAGTGGAAGTTCTGGAAATAGGCATCGATGAAGTACCCAGCCTCCTTGACGTAGAAATAATTCTGCTACATGATCGAGGTGTCCTCGTTGTCATCCCGCGGGCTGAGGCGTCTTACGCAGCTCCAACACAAGGTTGAGGCGCCTGTTGGAGACGCCATGGCCCAGAAAGAAAGGTAAAGTCTGTTGCTGTTGCCGGCTGCCACCACTTAAGCATTGCCGCTGGGACGTGGAAACAAGGTTCCAGGTCGTGGTTGGCTGCATCGAAATAGCCTAGAGAGATCTGAAATTACCGGAGCAGGGCGATTGACCAGGTAAAGGCATGTGCGTTCGGAGGACAGGAGGTTTGTGGAGATGCCGGATGGCCTGAATATCATTTAACCAGGCGATGAGGCCTCGCATTTGTGATTCTAAGGCACGTATAAGCCTAGACCCGGTGGCCATAGTGTTATAGCATTCATGTAAGTCTTGCGAACTGGGAGGGTGTCTGAGGGATAACAGTTGGTGGCGGCCTCAATACCCTTCGGAAATCGCTCTTTTGATATGTCGTCGTGACTGTCCGGTCTGTTCTGATATAAACACTGTAAAGTGACTTCTATTCCGTCCATGAGTCGTTACTAGCAGCTATGATCTGGCCCTAGGAAGGTGGGGTGGGTTTTTGACAGAGGCATTGTGCAATCTACGGACCTGTACCTCCCATATTAGGCAAATTCAGGAGTACCAATCGATAACTTATTTGCATAGTGGCAGCAGTGCAGGTCCTCGTCACATATATATTTTTCTTAACTCGGCATCTATCATAGGCACGAGCGGCGTGCTGACGCCCGCCATTCTTTGATGCTTGCGTATTTCGAGTTATTCTGCTGTCAGGTGGGTTCATGTTGAATTTTATGAATGATGACAAACTGGAAGTGAGCCTGATGCACATATTATCTCCGAGCAAGTGCAGGAGGATGTTGGACACTGGTCAGTGTTAGATCCCATTATCAAGATCCGGTATAATATTATGGTTGCTTCTCCTCGATTTGTTCACCGTTAATCTGTTCCATCCCCGTGGACCAGGTGCCAACTTTGCTAGTTGATGCTCGAACAAAGACGTGACAACTAGGAGCCGGCGTGGCGCCGGCGTGACACCGATGATTGCGTTCAATCGACTTAGAATCTGAGGACCCTTGCCTGGCCGTTTCCTGCATCCAAAAGCCTCATAGTGCCCGAAACTCCAAGAAGAAGGGGTGTGAGGGAACCGTCCTCCGAAGCAGGAAAGAGCCTGGTTCATTTACCTGCATGAAATATAACACCACAAAGGGAAAGTCTTTATGACAGACATGGTGATTCAAAGTCATAGTTATTCTTTTATAGGCATCACGATGAGCCTCAATCAAAAATCTTTACATAGCTTTGACAAGGGCTGAATAATATCATCACAAATTGAGCTCCAAAGCTTCAAATCCTCCCAATCGAGCTTCTTTCCAGCAGACACGTTGTTGCCCCTCAAACATTGAGATACCGTCTGTCCATAAAGACCTGACATTGGGTTTGTCCAGTCGTCCTCCCACTCCAGCGCTTGCGCCAGACGCTCGAAGTACTTTGTCGACCGTGATTGGGTATCGGACTCGTCTAGTCCAAAGTATGCCTCCAGAGTCATCCCGTGCCATATCTCCAGCAATATAATGCCTAGCTCTAGCAATGCTGCCCTGGTTTCTGTGGAACTCACGACCGGAGACTCGCCTCTGAAATTGCAGACGACGAAGGGCCGGCTGAGATCGATCTGTGCATTTCGTTTTGCGCGGCTTGACGGACCGGATGGCGCGTCAGGCACAAGGAA
This sequence comes from Diaporthe humulicola, assembly GCA_038088545.1. Lineage (NCBI taxonomy): Eukaryota > Fungi > Ascomycota > Sordariomycetes > Diaporthales > Diaporthaceae > Diaporthe > Diaporthe humulicola. The sequence continues at coordinate 158,015 of JBBWSL010000107.1, forward strand.
GAATACTTCGTTTTTGTGCCACGCTTGTGTAAGCCAAGGAGTTTGGAGGAGTTGCAGGAGGCTGGATGCCAGCCGCAAGGAGAGCTGCAACCGAGGCTTCCATGGGAGCGTTGTTGATGTCTTTAGTATTTGGCTCAGGGATACATAGTTGCTGTAATTTTCGTGACTGACCGACCGGGTTGCGGGCATGGCGTTGTGGTCCGGAAAAGAACCCATCTGCCGATTCCCTAGCAATGCGAAAGAGAGGTGAGGCTTCTTCCCACAGGCGTCCTTAATGGTTGTACAGATGCTAGTGATTGTAGCTACACTGGGCTTCGAGGCTGGTGGATCATCTGTCACACAGAAAGTGACCGCGGCTTTCACCGACTTTGGAGTGCTGCCGGCCCCGGTGTTTGCATCGGCAATGTTATAGTCGTCAAAGACTTGGACGGCTGTTTCATAGCACAGCGTTTCATCTTTCTGTCCCCCAGCATGGAAGACCAAATCAAACATGATCAGTGGCACGTTAGAGCCTGCCGCACCGCGCCGGTGAATCAATTGGAGAGCAGTATCAATACGGTCATCAAGGTATAGCCTTGCCTCGTGACTGTCGTGGCATTCGTCTCGGAATCCGTCCAGAATAGCATTGTACAGGTCCCCAGCCAGCCCTTGGATCTGGCGGAACGCTTTCGCCAGCTTCCGAGACTTTCTGGATGAGTTGCTGTTCATCGACTGACAATTCGACAAGGCAAGCCTCGAGAAGCGTTCGAGTGCATCGCTGCACTTGTCAATCTCCTGGATCATGTCCTTGATATCATTGATCCCAAGTATTAGCCTGATCTTCGGAGCCAGATCAGCCATCCAGGTAGGGTTGTCCTGGTTGGCTGTGATGATAGCGATGAGATTGTCCCTGGGTCCCTGATGCAGTGTTAAAGCTGGTTCCAGTGGTGAAGGAGGCAGTGATCTTTACCTGCCCTCCAGACACAAGGCCTGATACACTCCTAATCACCTTTCCCACGGCCTCGCTGTTGGCCTCAAGCTGTTCGATCAGAAAGCTGGTTTTGGCTGGGCCTAGATATTCCTCCACTTGCTCCTGGACATCAGGATTGCTCAGGTAATTAAAAGGGTCATCATCCAGGGCTAGAACATCTTCGAAACCGCTCGATAAGACGACAAACTTAATGATTTCTTCTAGTGTATGCTGTTGAAGACGGAGTGCCCGAGCCAGCTTCCCCACATGTTGCCGCTTGTTAAAGGTTGTCACAATCCTGCGGAAGCCGTCTCGGTAAGCATCCACAGATTTAAGAACGAGAGGGAGGGCTCCTAGGACGAGACCTGCAACTTCAATGCCCGACATTTTAGAAGCACTCAAAACGGACGAAATACCGGCCAGGTCTTTCCATGATAAACGGGCCTTGTGTTGAACTGAGATCGCGAGAGCGGCGTTCGCACGTCAGCCAATTTTATCGCCACTACTCCGCTTTACTTCTTGCTGACATGCAATGCTACCCTTGAGACTCGATCTGGAATGGTATTCGCTCGCTTAAGTAGCCTACATATGGAACAAAAATAATCCAGAGCCTTTTACAAAATCCGCCGGGGACCTGTATCTGACCGGTTCGCTCACCCCAACCCGGCAAAGCGGCAATCTTGACCGGTCCATAAGACACGTTTATGTTTATAAGTACTCCCTCCAAGTATCGTTTCCATGGCTGAATCAATGCCCCTAGATGCACTCTCTGGTGGTGTAGCCCTGGCAGACTTGGGTCTCAAAGCTGTAAAGCTCTTTCGTAAGGTTGAGGAGACTCTCAAAGAGAGCGCTGATGAAGCATGGCCTGAGGACTTGTTTGCAGCTGAATTGGAGAGATTCGAGCTCTGGGCTGCAAATATGGGACTTTTCGTTGCGGGGCACGGCTCTTTGGACTACCGTGTCCGAGAAGCCGACAGGCTGGCGGAGACACTCCAAAGATTCATGCAGGACCTGATCAACTCGCTAGAAGACGGTAAGGCCTGCCCGATCTAATTTAAAAACCAAGATACTCACAAAGCAAAACAGTGTTCCAGATGCGCTCCGACGCCGGCGAAGAAGGTGCATCAGGGATGGATAACGTTAGAACTAGCGGAGACCTGTCGGCAACACAAGCAAAGGGAGACGAGGACGAGGATGAAAAAGCACTCGATATGGACCTCTTGCTAGACAGCATTCGAGATCCTATCAACAGGCTCTTCAAGATGTCCACCAAAATACGGAATCCTTCCGCCCGACTTGGATCTTCCAGAGCTGCCAACTGCCGGCAGGTGGATGAAGAGACTGGGGTTGATTTCCTACAAGTAATCAAGGAAGCTGATGTGGACTACGTCAAGTCAGTGTTATTGGAGTTTCATAAGGCCAAGGCGCGGCAAGAGAATCAGCCTGCGGAGGCACCGAGAGGGCCATCAGGAGACAACGACGATGGAGTGTGGGAGCCGATCAGGACTGTCCTCATCCAAGAACAAGAGCGGGAGAAGACCGGTGCCAATTCTTACCTTATCGAACGCATTGCACAGGCAAATGTTCGCCGCCGACAACAATTTGCGTACTGGGCCAGGCACCGAGAAAAACTCGATAAACACGCAAAAGCGTATCAGGCTCAAAAGGAACAGCCTCCAATTGCAGAGCGACAACAAGTCGCCGAGTTTCCGTCATGGATGACATTAAATTCAGGTGATGTTCCTTCTGTCACGACAGCCACCAGGCTTGACATTGCGGGGCTCGAGACACCGGACGACCGCTCGAATTGGACTCTCTCAGAATATGCCCCGTCAACAGCACAAACCGATCATGCCCCTGTCGAGTTCCCTCCGACGCCAAAGATTCCGAGCAAGAATCAAAAAAACAAGTTTTTCGAGTGTCCTTACTGTTTCTTTTTGTGCCCCAAGGAAATGCTCGCCGAGAAAGCGTGGAAAGCTCATCTGATTCATGATCTGCGGCCTTACATCTGCACATATGAGGATTGCCGGAACCCGACACAGCTGTACGACAGCCGTCAAGACTGGTTGCAGCACGAAAACTCGGAACACCGCAAGGTATGGAGGTGTCTGGAGCACTCGAACCAGGTCTTCAAGAGGCTCGAAAAATACAAACGTCATCTCCAAGAGGAGCATGCAGGGTCTATTAGCGGTGAAGCAGCTTTGATCCGCATCATCCAAGCCAGTGAATCCGTTCCACACATCGTAGATCGGGCTTGCCCCATCTGCATGGTGAATCTGGGTACAAGCAGAGCGATGGAGGGTCACATTGCGCTGCATTTGGAAAGATTCGCCCGCTTTTCTTTTCCCAGATCTAATCTCAACGACGATGACGGCTCTAACGCGGACTCGGGTAAGGCAAACAGAGTGGATGAAGAGGGCTCTCGCGATAATGACTTTGAGGGTAGTTTCGAACTTCACAGCGATATTGATGCCATCGAAACTCAAGTTACGGAACATCTCCCGGGAGTCGGTAGCTCAGGCCAATTACATGGGGTTGGATCCGCTGAAGACATACACCCAGCCTTCCAAGCCGTTGACAATGACGACGGTATTAGTAGAGAGAGTGATCGGGCTCGCCATCAAGTCCAGGAGTCTATCGACGATCGAGCAAGCTCCGATAATTTCAAGGTGGGTGAGCCGTTATCCGATCTCGGAAAGCATAAGGAGGTCGAGAAGCGTTACCGGGAGGCACTGGAGCAGACGGAGAAGACGCTGGGCAGTGAGCATCCCGATACATTGGCTAGCATGGCGAGCCTAGCACGATTACTACTCGACGAGCTGAAGTACGAGGACGCCGAGAAGATGCACTGGAGATTAAGAGAGCTGAGGGAGAAGGTACTGGGCTGCGAACATTTGGATACATTAGCTGGTATGAGTGAGCTGGGCTTTCTACTATACAAGCAGGGCAAGTACATAGAGTCTGAGCAGATAGTCCGGGAGACACTCGAGCTGAGGAAGAAGACGCTGGGTTGCGAGCATCCCGAAACGCTCAACAGTATGGCCAACCTAGCGATAACTCTTTCAGCGTTGGGCCGATTGGAAGAGGTTGAGGAGCTGGGTGTGGAAGCGATGGAGACTCGTAAGCAGGTACTGGGGCCTGCCCATCCGGACACGCTCACAAGTATGGCCAACCTAGCGATAACGCTTTCAGGGTTGGGTCGATTTGAAGAGGCCGAGAAGCTGTTCGTGGAAGTGATGGAGACTCGAAAGCAGAAACTAGGGTCTGCCCATCCGGAAACGCTCCACAGTATGGGAGAGCTGGCTCTCACCTGGTACTCTCAAGGTCGTATCGCTGATGCTATTGCCTTGATGGACTCATGCGTCCAAATGCGCTGTAAAGTACTAGGACTGGAGCATCCAGACACCGCCTCAGCGATTCAATCTCTGAAGGCTTTGCGCGCTGAGCGAGGGAAACAACAGTATCCCGCAGAATTGGGCTCGATCCGCGATGTACGAAGTGATGTTGACACACCTGCCAAGATGGTAATTTCCTAGTTATAGACATGAAAATGGAACTGTTGTTTATTGTGTTATCGGTTTTGAAAATATGAGGAAAGCCTATCATGTCACTCAGTCATGCCTATTTTTCACTATCAAGGCGGTTAAGACAGCAAGATACTAGTGTAATTTCAACCCCTTTCTCCATCGTCTCAGCCAGCTTAGATCTTAATTAAGTCCTTACCTCTATAGCTACTAAGCAACTTATTCTATAAGACTTGGGCTATTTATATATATTATACAGCATAAGTCTAACCTATATATTGCTAAGAAGGAAAAGCTTACAGCTCCATCTGTCAATTTGGGGTTGGAATTTAGGATCCCTTTTGTGACGCTACCGGTCTTATAAACCGCTTGAATTAATTAATGTTGATCAATTATTATGGTATTTTGGCCAAGTGATGAAATTTGCTCAGTAATTCTCTAAAACCGATTCAGCTTTATTAATCTATTTAAGTATCCTTTTAAGACCTCCTCTAATCATTTGAAGTACCCCCTCATAACAACTGCGACAGGTCGTGCTGGGCTCATATACTGCTAGAGATTTCCAAAGGTCAATTTGAAAATTATGGTCTTTTGGCTGAGCGGTCTATTTCGCTAGCAGTAAGCACAATCCGTCTCAAATCTGTCTCGACCTATATTGCTTTCGTAATACTCTGAGATGTATTGAATTATGATAAGGGCAATATACTCGACAAGAAGCCCTCGTTTAGAGGCAAGTAACCTACCTAGGTATTTGAGTACGTATAGTACTGAAGGTCTTTGCTGAGACTTTCCCAAGGTGCCTTTAAAATTTTCACTGGGACCTCTTTTCGTATTTCTAGGGAAACGCACTACTCTCCAGGTAACCAGCTTCTCATTTATTGTACTATCCCACCCGCCTGCTTACCTATGCTTTCTGATCAAGACCATTCTGGATTCTGTAACCAAAGCGCAAGTAATAACATTCAAAGAAAATCTTTAGATGGTGAGATTCACTGAGGACGAGAGGGCAGTGCAGTGCAGCGCCAAGTTACCATTCAACCACGCCGCTGTGTACCCTCGTGCCCACTCAGGGCACGCCACCTCAGGGCGCTGGTCTAGGTAGCTTGTGGGGCCGTTTGCCTGTTGGTTACTGAACCGACCGGCTATAGCCAACAGCATTATTACCTGAAAACCCAAGAATATATTTTTACGCGATGGTGTCTGCTGCCGACACAACATCTCAAATCATCCTTCTACCGCCCTCCAACCGCAGCACTCAACACACCACCTTCTACCACGGTCTAGACACAAATCATCAAGAAAAAATGGGTGAAGGCCCCGTCGTTGCCATCATCCGTGGACTCAAGGTACACATCCGAGTTCTCGACAGATTCTTGTACAACAGTGACTGCCATGACACCAAAGGCTATCCGCCTTTCTACGAGGAGGACCCGGACGAGTTCTCAACACTCTTGCGTTCAAGACTCACTGGGAATAACGCGAGCACGAGGTTGTTTGTGCCGGCGAGGACGGACCATGACCAAAGCAACTTTGGCTACATAGCATGGGCGTACGGAATGGTATATGCGCAGAAGGAGGTCCGTCTCGACCAAGACCTCCCTGCGGATCCTCCAGAGGGATGGGATTCTCTAAAGAACGAAGTCCTTTCGTTCGGCACCAGTGAAGATGCCATTTCGCAGGCATCTGGCCACGGGAAAACAGGCGTCTTCGTTATTGTCTGTGATGGGAGGAGCTACACTCCACCGTCCATGGATCGAAGGGTAGTCGCATTCATCATGCTTCGTTCTTCTTACGAGCTTTTTACTGACTATCGCGCTAGCCTTCTCACTGTGACCAGTGCGACGCCATATTGGACTCCTGGATCGATCGCCAAAGACATCGCATAACTGGACATGGATCGGAGGAAGGCCTGAACCCGTTGCCAGACGATGAATAATTAGGTCAAAAGTGTAATTGCTCCGGGTACAATGTATACCCGCATGTATTGTAGTGTTGAGTGATATATTCTCCACTGGTTGCTACAGATCAACCTGTCTGGATATGGTCCTGTTTAACTGAGACTGTCGAGGTAGCACCGCGCTGGTAACGTGCGCTTCGGCTTGTACCTATAGGCAACTTTGAAGTTGAACTAATGATTGTGCAGTAAGAAGTGAGCCTGCACCTATTTCAGGCTTAGAGATGTAGTGGAAAGAGGGAGGATCATGGGGATGGGTAACTGGTCCACACAGGTACCCTGGTTTGGAGCAAGTTCTGGGGCCAGTGCTAGTGCCGGCTAAGCATGGGAGGTGACGATGATGCTGAACTGCCACCTCACTGTGGGGTTGACCACAGTGGGCACCGACTTTTTGGGCTGCAACGACTCGACTAGAGCGTATCTTTTGGAGGTGAGCACGCACTGCACGGTGAGGACAATAGAGTGGCAGCGTGGCAGATCGGGAGCTGCAGCTCCATCTGGAAGATGGGGATGGTCGCTAGCTCATGACGATTGTTTCCCAGCCGGGAAAGCTCATCCTGGGCTGCCCTGGCAGCTGGTTCTGACCGAATGACGGAAGCCGCTTTTGGGGGGGAAGCTTCGCATTCCGTCAGGTCCGTCCACCCATTCGCTCACTAAAACACTATCACCCACTAGATTACCTTGTTATAGACTTCTAGGCTGTATAGTCTGTTCTCCCGTCCACATGGCCTGCATGGCTGATGGTCAGGCAACATGGTTTGCTGATTGGCCGTGCTGGTAGCCGTTTCCAGATCCCCAACAAATCCGGGTGTGACGTCGTTTGCGGTGCTCTCTGCTCGCTGCTGTGCCACCAGATCCTTCTCCTGAAATAAGAACAATACTTACACAGTAAGCGGCAGGTGGAAGCCTGCGCAGTCAGGCCGTAAGGCAGTCAGCCGAACCCAGACGACTATGAGACACGGCAGTGACTTGTTTTTTTTTTTTTTTGTATCTGACAGGAGTGCAGGGGTCGAGTCCTGGAATAATAAATACACTACACGCGGAAACGCGAGAATGGAGGGTCCTAAAGGGTCTATTTCTAGAATTATCATGCCAGCAAATGCTCAGCCCGGAGAATTAGTCACTCGTCCAGCTCCCCCCAAACAGCAGTGGCAGTGGTAGTCCTCTGCCCAGTCCCTGCCGGTTCCTCCTGGAATGACGTGGCCCGTGCAAGCCCGAGAGCCTAGCCTCGCCAGCGGTCCGTGTGCCTCCCAGATCCCAGAAATCAGATTTGATGCAGCTCCATCCGCAATTCCAGCTCCAACCCGTCCGTGACAGTAAGATTGCCTGCTATTGCGGTACGGGGAGGCCCATTTTCCCTCTAATTCCCTTCTGATGGTGATACAACCTCTCTGTCTTGCACACAACCACGATAATCCTGTGTCCTGTCCTGTCCCTTTCCTCTCTTTCCTCCTCACCTTCCTTCATGTCCGTCTTCTGTCACTCCTTTCTCTGCCTGCCATCCCTAGCATCCCTGCCTCCCGCGCCGTGCGTTCCGCCCTCAGCTCCCGCCCAGCGCTCACGACCACGACCACGCTTTTGACGCGAACAGCCCGGCGACGAATAAGCCCACCGAGGCCACCGTGTCTGGTCAAGGGTAGCGAGGACGCCCCTACACTCCCAGCTCCCGAGCTCGGCAGCTTGCCCCGGCCGTCGGCGCAATGCAGTCCATCCAGCAAAAGTGTCGGCCCAAGCACCAGGTTCTCGTGCTCAAGTGCTACCCGCGCACCAACAAGACCACCATAGGCGTCAAGCCCAACTCGAGCGAGCTGAGCTACCTGCTGTTCTACCTCATCTCCCGCAAGACAAAGATCAACAAGGTCGGCGAATTCCTCGAGAAGAAGACCGCCAGCGATGTCTGGCACCAGCGCATTGGGTACGTTTCAACCGTGGAGCAGGCACAAATGCGCACGCGCACATTGCACATGCATACGCACAAGACTGACACAGACCCTGCACACAGCAATGTCCAGGTCACGCTCCAGATCCTCGAGGCCTTGATCGAGAAGAGCCCAAAGGACCTGCCCCTATTCGCCAGATTTGTACTGAAGATCCTGGATCTGATCCTGCGGTCAAATGACATTACCCTGGTCGAGTCGTCCCTCCCCACCTTCGACGCCTTCTGCGCCAACCACGACGCCTCCTCCCTATTTGCCGACCAGGCCTACCTCCGCCAGTACGAGGCTGTGATCCAGCAGTACGCGTCTCTGGCCTCGACACGAGAGCCTCAGGGCAAGAACCAGCCGAGCAAGCCGGTGGCTGTGCGATGGAGGAACGCGGGCCTCGAGGCCATCAAGAGCGTCGCCTCTTCGGATGCCCTCTCCTCTGTTGCCGGGCGGCAGCTGGAAGTCATAGTGCCCATGATCCTGGAGAACCTGTGGACCGGCAATGAGGAATTCCTGGACGTCTTGTTGCAGCGGGCCAACATGGAGGAGAAGGTGAATACGGATCATTTGCTCAAGCGGAGGAACAGCAACGCGACGGTGCGCACCACCGAGACCGGCGGAGACCCGAATCCCATCGCCCTCTCGGGCACAGCTGGCGATGTCGACAAGCTGGCCGAGGAGGAGACAGGCGTGCTGGCCATCCAGTGCCTGAAGCAGATCTTTGTCGTGCCCAACAGACAGCAAATGCACACGGCCACCACGGCCTTGTTGAAGTTTATTGAGGAGCGGGTTCAGCAGGATGAGACAGTGGTCAGGACAAGCAACGGTCAGGACAACGGGTGGGCGATCCACCTGTTTGGGCTCATCTCACGGTGGGCTCCCATGCAGGAGCGATACGTGATCCTGGTCACTGCTATGGACACCATGATCAGGATACAGCTCAAGGAGGAGACACTGCGACAACACATCGTGCTGACGGCCATGATTGGGTCGCTGCTCCGGTCGGACGTGAACTTGATAGGATTGAGTGTGATGGACATCATGCTGGGCCTTGTGCAACACATGAAGCGCCTGGTTCAGATGCCGGGCGACCCAACCGGCGGTGCGAAAAAGGAGCTTCTAGGGCGCATACAACAGACTATGGGGGACCTGGCAACCCACGTCTACTACAACGAGCAGATCATCGACATGGTCTCGGCTCTGCTGCTTCGGTTGAAGCCAGCCAAGAATGCGCCCAATGCGAACTCGACAGCCCAGGGCGAACAAACAGACACTGACACGAAAGCATCGGACGATCAGCATTCGGAGTCGCCCTTCTTCCTCACCATCGCAAAGCTCACAGCTTTGAAGGCAGTGAAGGGCATTCTGAAGATTGCGAACCCGAAAGTGAAAATGAGCGGTAGTATCAGCTTGTCTAGATACCCGGTGCCTATGGAGAAGTGGGAGGGCACGCAGTGGTTGCTCAAGGATGCCGACGGGGAAGTCCGAAAGGCTTACGTGGACGCGCTGCTGACCTGGCTGGATCGAGAGACGAGGAAGACAGACCTGATCGCGAAAGACGACCTGCGATCCGGCCTGCAACCTGAGCCTGCGACGCCGACGGATGCCCGACGGGCCAGGTCAGCTGCCTCTTACCGCGAGCGACCATCCAAAAAGTTCAAGAGCAGGTTCCTGCATCTTTTGCACATAGCCATCTATGACAATGCCCTGCAGTATCTGGACTTTGATTCGGATGTCGTTCTCCTTCACGTACTGCTTACGAAGCTCGTGAACCGCCTGGGAGTCAACGCGGTCCGTTTCGGCCTGCCTATGGTATTCCGACTACAGGAAGACATCCAGGATGCCGAAACTCCACTACAGAAGGTGCGCCTGGGCAGCTTATGTCACGGCTACTTCTGGGTGTTGACGGAGAAATTCGATTTCGACGCTTCCTTTGTTGGGCGCGCAATCCAGAACGAGATCATCCGACGGAGGACCAAGCAACTGTGGGTCGACGGGGTGCAGGTTCCGGCGCCACCTTTGGAGAAGATCGGGATACCCGGCGTGGTCTCGCAGCAATCTAAGATATCGCAGCAAGAGGCAGAGTCTGAGGCGCTCCTACCATTTGACGACCGCCTGTCGCTCGTCGACTGCATCTGCACGAGCTACCAAGAGGCCACACTCTCGCCTCCAACCAGCCCGGCCGGGTCACCCGGGCGCACCTTCTCGCAGCCCATCCTCGGCTCTGCGGGTAGCATGATTTCGCCGACTGATAATAACGAGAGGGAGATTCCGTCGAGCTTTAAGGAGGCGATGTTATTCGACTGGTCCCGCGAGATAGCCATAGCAACGGTCCAGGCCGCCAGCAAGTCGGCCTCGCTCAACGGCTCTCGCGCCGGGACGAGCGGGACCCACCGCAACCGCCTCGGCCTTAATGGCGCGCTGGCGAACGGGCACAAGGATGGCGGTCCGCATACGCCTGCCGGTAGCAACCGTGACGTGCGGCCACGGTCCCAGCCCGCGCCGGATGGGGGACGCACTCTTGCGCCGTTGCAGACGAGGACTCGGAAGAGCAGTGTCCGCAGCGGTCTGTCGCGCAACCCTGACGGGGTGTCGACCCCAGAGGAGGGCACCACGTCTGTCAGTCAGATGAAGAAGATCCTCTCCGGCGAGATGCCCGCCCCGCCTCTGACGGCTGGCGCGCGCGACCTCAGTAGCAGCGAGGACAGCCTCGTTAGCTACGACATGTCAACCTCGGAGATGTCTTTCAACCCACCACCCGCCACCGCGCAGTCGCAAGGCGGCCAGACCGACGGTTCCTCACCCGCACACACGCGAACGCGGTCCATGTCCCAGGGCCGCGAGCGCAAGGGCTCGGACGGCGCCTCCCTGGGCCCGCTGAACTCCAACCCCCCTAGCGAGTCCGGGCCGATCCTAGACGAGGAGGAGGACAGCGAAGGTGTCCCGCCCGTCCCTCCCCTGCCCTCCGACTTTGCGGGGGCCCCGCACCCTGCGCCGCAGACGGCCACGAAGGACTACGCGGCGTCGCTCGAGTTCAGCTCGCCGCACTCGCTGCCGCCGCTCAAGGCGCCCAAGCAGCGCAGCGTCAAGAGCAGGGGCGGGGACACGGTGCGGTCGTCGACGTGGAGTAGCATCCACTCGCGGGACGAGGCGCTGCCGACCATGGACCTGCAGTCGCTGCTCAAGGGCATCGACTCGAGGGTGGGCGAGGGGAGCCTCGGGAACGTCAGCAGGCCGCCTTACTAGTAGTATGTGCTGGCTGTGTTGACGGACGGGGGTGATTTGAATTGCTTCTCTCTTATCTGCGACAAAGTCTAAAAATTACTCAGTCGCAACACCCATCTAGACAACCGATTGGGTATTCGACGACTGGGAAGAAGCCCAGCTTTGGGCGAGAGCTGGCATTGAGGCCAGTGTTTGTCCCCAACACGCACATATAAACCCCACATTTCTTATCCTGGTTTCATTTGGCGATGCTTCAACTGTATTCAAAATCATGGGTCTCGGATCATCATCGGGTAATCAGACCCGGCGCGAATTTTTATTTTGTCCACGTTTTCTCTGTATCTTGCGATGCTACTTCTAAGCCAGACGGGCGTTATGGGGAACTGGCGGGGTCTTCTTTTTTTTCTCCGGGGCCGGGGGACTGGGGATGAGGCATGGCGAGGATGGGAATGCTGTTGTTGAGTGTGGGATGGCTCTTTTCTGACGTCACATCTAATCCGGACATGAGCATAATACTCCTTTTTTTTGTTGTTTTGTTTAGTTCGTCGTCGTTCACATGTATATACGGGAAGGCTTGCCCTGTCTCTGCTGGGGGGTTTTGTATCCCTCCCAGCTCTGTACCAGCGTCTGTATGAAATGAGCAACACATGAAAAGGGAGAGTCGTCCTGTGTCCCGATTGCCATGCGAAATCCCGTCTCGTCTACACTACAACCATCGGAGCACCACCGCGCCCCTACCACTTTCTGGCGTTGCGGGAAAACGGGAGAGAAAAAAAGCTGACATGTTATATATACGAACAGAATCGCCACTTATTCCAGTGGGTCGCAGGCCCCACGTTAACCCCCCAGCAGCCGCCGCTCCCCCGTCCAGGCAAAGGGGGCCGAAGACAGAGCCTCGGTCAGGCAGCCGGCGGCGAGCTTGGAGCGATCTAGACCGCGCAGAGCCCACCATGCTGATCGTCACGCCGGACGGCCGCCCGCGATCAACGCCAGAGGCGCGAGGGACGGGCGAAAAAGCTCTGGTCTCGTGTTGACCCACCGCGCACCGGCTGTTGGGGCTGGTGTGCATTTACATAAAGGTGACCCAACAGCCGGTCTCGATCACCTGGTGGCGGTGGGAGTTGGTTTTCTCTCGTCCCTCAGTTCTCTCGCTCAGTTCCTTCGAACACCAGTCACTCGTTTTCAAACTTTTCAACTCTTGAGGAAGAGCTATAGATAGGATCGACATCCGCCCCGACATCAACATTCATCCCTACACGGACGATCTTTTCTCCCCACAACCGTCACCTAACCGCACGAGAGAAACAATGCCAGGGTACACCCCCCTAACCGAGGCGCGATCGCCGTCCTCGCGCCGCGGCTCCAGGTCAACAGAAATATCCCGCACCTCGGACCGCAGCGGCTCGGTGGCCTCGCTGTCCGCCCCGGGGTCAATCTCCAGCACGACCTCCCTCTCACACCGTGCCACCCCGCGCCGCCAGGAGAAGGTCACGCTGCAACAAGTAGAACAGACGCTCCTCATAACCCTCTTCTGGAAGACGCTCGACGCGCAGTCCCGCCACCCCATCCTCGGGTGCGCCCGCGCCGGCGCCGTGCTCGCGCGCCTCGAGGACGTCGGCTGGCTCGAGGGCGCGTACGGGACGGACCCGCGCTGGGTGAGCTATGTCGCGGGCCGGGCGGCGCGGATGGATGCGTGGACGGGGGAGTTCCTCGCCGCGTGGCCCGGGCGCCGGGTCACGGTGCTGCACCTTGCTTGTGGGCTTGACTCCCGCGACCGCCGGGTGCGGAGGGATCCCGAGCTGGTGCGGTGGGTTGATGTTGACCGGCCGCTTGTGGCGAACCTGAGGGAGCGGATTATGATGGCCGAGGAGCTCGACGACGAGGAGGATGAGCAATTCAGCCTTCGGCCCGTGGGCGACTACTCCCTCCGCACGCTCAACGTGACCGAGGGCAGGTGGTACAGCGACATACCGGCCGACCGGCCGACGCTCGTCGTGGCAGAGGGCCTGTTCCCCTACCTCACGCCCGCCGAGGCGGAGGGCGTCATCAAAGGTCTCGCAGACTACTTCGGGCAGGGCCAGCTCGTGTTTGACACGGTCGGCAGCCTGGCCGTGTCGCACACCAAGCGCGCCAACGTGCTCAAGCCCAGCGGGTCCAAATTCCAGTGGGGGGTCGACGACGCGCGCGACGTGCTCGCCTTCCATGAGAAGCTTAGGCTCAGGGATGAGGTGCGGTGGCACGAGTTTATGGGGGTTAAGGGGGAGATTTCGCGGGAGACTGCGCCGCCGGTGAGTTGAGTTCTACTTTGCTTTTCACATTGCCTCTGGGATTTAGACGGTTGTGATGGATTACGTCTAGGCCCGACAAATTGCTGACATGACCTTTCTGCAGTGGTTTGGACCCAAGGCCATGGCGGTGGCCCAACTTTCGTCGGCATTCAAGGACAACGGCCAGGTTCTCAGATTCGACTTTTGAGAGGCGTTTTGGTTCGGCCAGGAGTGGCACCAAGACATATACGCGTGAGAAAAAAAAGGGATTTGGCAAGGCGTTGAAGGAAAAGCGGGATCTGCATGATACATAGCTCTGGCGCTCAAGGATGGTGACTTTACTTGTATGCTTGTCATATTGGGGTTGATGACTTACCCAACTCGATTCGGTCTCGATAATGATAATTTTTGATGATGCCTACTACAATATCCCGGGGCCAGCCTCAGTCATCACATGTGTCATTGTCAGTTGAGCTCATCGACTCGCCTGAAGGGGGATCTGCCGCAACCTGGAGGATAATTCTCGAGGGCAGCGCGGTTGCACGTGTCAACAACCAGACAAGCCAATATCCTGATCTCCAGTCCGTGTGATGAACACAAGCAACTCAGTCTGCCGTCGACCCGAGCCGAGGGTAGGAAAAAAAAGCCCGGCCGAGGACACCGAAACGTGGGAAGAGGGTCCCGCTTCTTTCCAAAGGACCGACCCCATCCTCGGGCACGCGAGGAGCCAGCCCCCGAAGGACGTGCGTGGGTTTTTCTATGGAGCACGGTACTAGCGTGTTGTCCTGGTTTCTTCACCGATATATGCCCTGCGTATTCCCGGGCGTAAATTCAAGGCAAGTCAGAGAACGGAAGACAGAAATGTGTTTGACAGACCACAGCGGGTTCGGACCGAGGTGCTGTCTGTCTTCAACCCCATGACCGCAGCTTGTGAGGTGGAAGCGACAGGGTTAGGAACGCATATCTGCAGCGTCTATACGTGTTGTTGAGCGCGAGTACGAGAGCAAGACGGTAGCACCCTCGAATCCCTGACTCCGCTCAGGCTGTAGGATACTGGCAGGTAGTTCATGTACGAGCAAGTCAGTCTAATGCGTTCGTGCCTTACTGCCGACAGGCAAGGTAGGCACACTACTGTAGGTACAGGCACAGAACCACGGGTGGAGGGAACCAGGGGGGTGTGTGGTTCAAGGCCCCCCTCTCCACCTGCCGTCCTTCCGCGGGCGGCCCACCCACGTGGGAGAAAGGAAGGGCAAGGGGGACCCACAGGCCCGGCCCCGCCCTGCACTAGGGCAGGTACTCTCTCTCTCTCTCTTTCTCGTTTCCCACTTCCTTGTCAACTTGTGTGCCGGCTGCGTGCGTCGCCAAGGGCGTTTCCCTCCGATGGGTGTGGTAGCAGCCGAGGTGGGGACATCCTTTTGGGAGGATTGAGGAAGGAACGGAGGGAGGGGATTACTGCGTAAGGAAAGTGACAGGTAAATAACAGAGAAAGAGGGACAGAGAGGTGTGAGCGAGGAAGAGTGAGAAGACGGGATCACACCGTGGGCTTACTGATCGACCGCCGCTGGGAAACAACGCAGCATGACACATGACGCGACAGCAAGGCTCGGACCGTTGCAATGGCGGGAGGAAGCCGTCATGTCAGTCATGTCAGTTCAGTGCCGGCCACGACGTCGCGTGTCGTGACAGGTCCCAGCCCGGCGGACTGGGACGTGCACTGATTGTATTTTTATTTTTATTTTTATTTTTTTGGTTGGGCCGGTCTGGGTCTGAGTCTTCCAACGACGATGGCACCGAGAGCAGGGGGGCTTGACGACCACGGACGAGACCTCCTTCCTCTTGGGGACTAACACACCAAATTTGGAATTGAGTGGGTACACCTGCCCATCCGGTGTTGCACATGTTCCTCCCATAATCGCTTGTCGCGGCTTGCCCACATTTGTCTTTTCACAAGTTGGGCCAACACGATGCCCAGGGCCCAGTTCATCAGAGATTCGCCTCACTGTCCATCGGCCTTCAGCTCCGACCACATGCTTTGGGAGGGCCCATACGTTGTGACTGCCGGTGGTAGTCTATGGCTGGATGAGCCGAGTCAAGCCTAGACCTCGACGTCGAAGAACTTCCTTTCTTCACAAGAGGACACGGATGTGTCCCTGCTCGAGCTGAATAGGTCGTCAGCCGGCACCAGTAGCGATTCGGGTGCGCGCGAGAGGCCGGCAGTCACCACACAAATTTAACATTCGAGGATGGAGCCCGAGTCAGTTTCAGACTCGGGCTCCGGATTCACACACACAAGTTGCACAGGGAACAATAGACAACTCTTTCTCGAGTGTAGGACAGAACCAACGCAGCATTTCGATTCGATTCTTTACTTCGCGGTCAAGACGGACAGTCGAGAACAAGCATAGATAAAGGAAAAGAACAAGCCCTCCCGCCCCGTCTATAGAAAAAGAAGGAGAAAAGGTGATAAAAGCTATAATTTTCGAACCACAAGTGCTGGAGGGGTTGTTTGAAGAGAGACAAGCTGGCCGGTTCATTGCCTCCTGGAGTTTGTTGACAGTAGAGTAGGCGTTGGGAACGAGAAGTTTGGGGCGGGGACCGTTGTTGACCAGCCCATCCTGCCTTCGCTTGCCCGTCCCGATGTCCAAGCCCGTAGCCATCCTATCCCTTCTCGCTCAACCCAGATTACATGGAAAAACACCCGAATAAAAAGACTCAAAAGACACAAAGTCCAACCACCCAATGTTGACATCCCACGCTGGCAAGACCTCAACCGCTGAAGCAGCCCCCGATGCTCTCCGACCCGTCTTTGATGAGAAAGATAGGTTTAGAAAAAAGACAAAAAGGAAAGAAGAAACGCCCTTTTCGCTACACGTGATCCCGGGTGACTCTTTCTGTCGGGGGTGGGGGGTATGTGGGTAATGTTGTGTCCGGTAATCTGAAAAAGTTGGTAAAGAGCCGCACCACGGGAATACGAAAGAAAGAAATAAGCCGGAAAAAAAAGATCAAGAAGAAACCCGACAATTCGTTCTTCGCTGCCGGTCTCGTCGTCACCGGGACGAGCCTTCGGTGGCCCTTCGTTGCCGAAACCCTTCCACCGAAATCTTGCCTCGGTCCTGCAAAGGCCTGCCACGGCGTACGCTCTCGAACCAAGTCGTCGTTGTATTATAGCGCCTGAGAAATGCGTGTAGATGGATGTCGGATGTGCACAAAATTTTGGCTACCGACGCAGCGAAGGCCGCCCCCGGTCCGGAGGGGCCTTCAGACCAGCCGGGAAGAATCGAAAAGGGAAATAGGGGTATAATGGAATGTTGGAATGATGGCCCCGATCGTGCGAGGCCTGGCCTTCGTGGCTGGTGGCGCCAGGATAGATGTTTCAGCAGTAGTTGCTTCGTTGCAAGATGCGTTTTCCCCCCCGCGCCGAGCAATGATGAGACGATTCCTGAGAGATTTTGATGAGTTTGAGACCCAACCTCCCTCGGGTCTTTTCCTTGCTTTTGATGAATGAACGAACGAATGATGATGTGATGATGATGATGATGCCATGGTATTTAGAATGCTTTTCGCTTCCTTTTATCGTGCAGGTTCCCCTCCCGTCGTGTCGTCTCTCATATCGACAGGGTGTCGTTGCCGATCTTCAACCCGCCGTGCCTGAAAGATTCGAATCGAACCGGCAGCTTCGTGCATGCGCGTACGGAGGCGCGTGTGCGTGTGCGCACGGCGTGTTGTGCACCATACCATCCCAGAATGCGGAACCCGAACAAAAAACTCCATACCCTGCTCTATGAAAATGCATCGTCTCCGGAGGCACAAAGCGACTCGGGCCACGTTGTAGATGGCACCGGTACGCGTTGCTGGGTGGTGGCGGTGTCGTAGTCAGCTCCCCGTTCTCCAAATGCGCCTGACCGCCCAACACCAAATGTCTTGATGAAAGCCCAGGAGCCAAGGACCCTTTCTAGTCGTTCATCATGTTCGTGCAACCTGCAGTCAGACCCACAGAACTCGTCCTGAGTAGCATGTTGAGAAAAGAAACCCTGTGAACTCCTTCCATGTCGTGCTTGCTAAATTGCAGGGGGGAATCATGTGATGTGTTGTGAGAAGATGTGCGTCAACGGAACAACGCGGTGGTGAACGCGCAATCCAACAAAGTGCAGCCCGTGCCAATGCAAAGCCGCAAACAAAATTCAACGTACATTCCAAGACAACAAGTATAATGTGAAAAACCTCAGGAAGACAGGACGAGATGAGCAAGTAGGTCGACCACATGTCAACGTGGGGTCTGAGCCCATGGCCACTAGAATTGGCCGCGTCTGTACGCGTTGAAGGTGGCAGATCCGTTTTGTGCCCCAGCCATCGGTGGGGGGGAGGTCATGCCGTTGGGCGCGGGATTTGGCGCAGAGGCGAAGTAGCTGGCGGAGCCCCACGTATTCCCTCCGTAACTGGGTGCACCACCGCCATTCCCGAATGCGCTCGATCCGTTGGGCATCGTCGAGGGCGGGTAAGATGAGCTCGAATTCGCACCATTCTGCACGGCAGAGGCCTGGTACGGTCCTGTCGTCCGGCCGCTGTTGAGACCTGGTGGTGCCGCGAGTCCGGGAGGAGGCCCAGCCGATGCAAAGCCGTTGGTCGAGTGGTTCATGAGCCCGTTGGGTCCGGCCAAAGGCCCTGACGGGCCCGCCCCAGGAGGTTGAGGAGTCCGCACACCAAGGGGATTCTTGGAGAAGCTCAGCCGGATGCCACCCTTCACACTGGTGGTGAGCGGGAACCCATACAGGTCGTGAAGCGCCCTGGTCGCACAGGAGATATCGTCGAACTCGACAAAGCACATGGGTCCATTCGCCTTTGCACGGAAACACAGTCGCTTGTAGCCGCGCTGCCTGGAAAATATGTTCTTAAGCTCGTCCTCTGAGCTGCCCATGGGCAGGTTGCCGACATAGAGGGTGTTGCAAGGGGGGTTCATGTCGGCAGGGTTCGCGGGAGGCGGAACATGCGTGCGCCATTGCACCGGACCAGATTGATAATGCCCGTTGGCCCCGTTCATGGCTGTCGGCGACATGGTGTTCGGGTGTGCCGAGTGCGGCTGGTACGAGCTGGGCTGTCCGGGCCCACGCTGAGATGCGGGCGCTCCATTTGTCGGGCCCGTGTTGAGAGAAAGAGATCCCATCCTGTCCATCAGGGGAATCTGGGGTGCGGTCGCTCGGCGCTGGGCTGGCACAGAGCCATTCTCTCCGAAGGCGCGGGGAAGCTGGAGGATATCTCCAGTGTCGTCGTCGTCGGTCGCGTCGTTGATCAGGCTCTTGCCGGTATTGCGAGGTTGCTCGCTGAGATGGTTTCCGATGGGCGACTGCGGCGAGAAGAAGGTCTTGTAATTGTAATTGGGTTTCGCGCCGGTAAAGTCGCTGGTAACGTAGTTGCCGTTGGTCGAGGGCGACGTCTTGTCAAGCGGTGAGAATGTACCGTCGAAACGCGGTGGATGTGTCGCGGCTGTTCCAGGAGAAGTTGTCGAGGACGCCCCGCTAGATGGACCGGACCTGTTCCTGTCAACAGCAACGGACCCCCTGGGTCCGAGGTGGTCGACGCGCATTCCCTTCTTTCCGTTGAGTATAGTCTTGGCCTCTTGGGCGCCATCGAAAGACTTGAACTTGAGGACGGCGGAGCAATAGTTGCCATCAGACTCTGCCGACACGCCTAGCATGTTGACATCGAGGAGCTCATCGGAGAATATGCACATGACCCGCAGGTTCTGTTCCGAGGTCTCGGGAGGTAGTCGTTGGACGATGACGGCATGGTCAATAGAGGGCTGACGGGTTCCGATGGGGTTAGGCGCATCCCTCTCGAAAGATTGCGCGAATGTCGACGGATGCGATGGTGTCGCGGAGGAGAGAGGTGGGCCGATGGGCGGATGCGGTACGTAGTAGGCGGCTGCCATGGATGATGAGGCCGGAGGCGCGATCACGTTCGGGCTCGTGTAGGAGGTGGAAATGGCTGTCTGCGCAAGGGTAGTGGGCGCGAAGGGACTTGTTCGAGTCGATGAGGCCAAGGGGAGGGAGGCGGGCTGGTATGACGACGTCGAGGGCGGTTGCGACTTCGACGACTGCGACAGCGACTGCGACCGCGGGGGCTGGGAGAGTGAATGCGATTGCGATTGTAGACCAGAAAGGGACGCGCCAGAAGAGGCGACGGTAGTGCTTGGATCCCCGTACATGAGTCGCGATGCATGCAGCACAGCCCTACGAGACCCTATGAGAGGCGACGACGGAGGGCGACGATCGCGCTGATCGAATCAGACTGGCTAGATGTCAAAATGTGGAGCACGTCGCGGTGCCTGGAGCTTCAAGCTACAGTGGTCGCGAGGGTCGCGATGCGGTGGGGATGAAATGTTTGGCCGTGGTCAAGTGTTTGCTGGGCGGTGGCCGAGTTGAGTTGACCACAAGGAGGTGGGGAGCGGGTGGTTGAGATGGGATTGTCCGGGAGGTTGGGTCGCCGGTTTGGCCAAGACGCGGTCGCGAGGGTGAGAAACACACTGGGGCTGGTTGAGTTTGGGTCGGTGGGTGCTTGCGCTTTGCTGTGCTGCGGTGCGCTGCGCTGGAGTCGGATGTGGTGGGGAACAAAGGCGAGGCGGGTGGGCGGGCGCTCGGAGGAATGGAGAAGGGAAGACGGCGAAACAGTATGTCGGCCTGAGGGAGACCTGAGGGAGAGGTTGGTTGGAGGAGACAGATAGACAGAGAGAGGGATAGAGAGATAGAGACTGGTTGAGAGTGTCGGGAACAAATGCAAATCTGTCGAGGTGGGTAGGAAATTCAGGGAGCGGGAGGAAAAGAATGTGGTGTTTGAGTTGAGCCTCGAAAGGGGGGGTGGGTGGTGTTCGATGGAGGAGGGAACAGGAATCTGGTGGGATGGGGGATGGGATGGGATTGGGGGTTGCTGCAGGCTGGGGCACGAGTGTGGAAGTGCGAGTGTGCAGTACAGCAGTTGCAGTAGAGTAGATACAGCATGCACGAGGGGTGGTGTGTGGGGAGGAAGGGAGGGAGCGGATGAGGAGGGAGAACGTCTTGAACCCTCGACAGGACTGGGGACCTTGGACCTTGGACTGCGACTTGGACTGCGACTTGGACTGCGACTTAGACTGGACCGGGACCTGGACTGGACACTGATGGATGGGGCACTTGGGACCTGGACCTGGGGAGAGAGCGCGGGGGTTCGCCAGAGGTGTGTGTGTGTGTGTGTGTGTGTGTGTGTGTTGTGTAGGTGGTAGGTACTGCTGGTACTGTAGGTACTGCATTGTAACTTGCTCGTCGCTGCAATCGGTCGCTTATTACCACTTGCAGCTGCCGGCTGCCAGCGGCCAGCTACCGTGTACCGTCTAGACCTCGGGAGGTATAGCACACTCAATCAAGAAGCGGTACGTACCCACCTGGGCCAGCATCTCACCTGAAATGTGCTCGGTCCGTAGGTCGATGCATGTGTCGATGGCTTGGCAGAATGTCTCTTCCTTCTGTCGCGACCCCAGCAGCACGAGAGCAAGCCTCGACTTGCTGTTGCTGCAAGATGTCCCTGCAGGGTCGAAATGCCACAAGACGAAGTGTGGTCGACTGTGTAGACTATCGCAGCGCAAGCACCACCCACTGGACGCATGTAGCGATAGGTACTCGGTACTGGGTAATCCCTAATTAGATGGGTCGGGGGCTAGTGGTTGATGGTTGGCCGAGTCGAGGGCCTCCAAGGAAGAGCCTTGTCGCCATCCCATTCCGTCTCAGAGACCAAGGAGACAGGGCAGGCCAAAAACTAAACCATGCCGAGCACCGCGATACTGGGTGTCAATCTGTCGACGTTTGGCCAAGCCAGCGATCGGGTGCGGTGCCTCGCTAGCACTGGGCGACTCCCATTCGGTTCGGCACTCAGCACCAGTGCCAGCGCCAGTGCCAATGCCCAGTGCCCGTGCTGCACCTTTTCGACCTGCCTACTGCGTAATGACCTCTTTCTTTGAGTAGGCGAAGGAGGGTGGGCATACACAGATACCCCGTCCGGTACCCAAAACATACATCCGTACCTACCGTGTACCTTGCACTCCGGTTGCGTCCACCACCCTCTACATCTCACCAGCCAAAACCCGTGCCACACCAAAGTACTTCTCTTGTCATCCCCAGTCCCCAATCCCCAATCCCCCCACACGCCCACACACTCACACACTCACCCCATGCGGGGCCCCGACAGCACTGGACAAGGACTTGCCCGGGTCTTGGCTGCGGGACGGAGTGGCAGGCTGAGTACTGTATACTGTGTATGATTGAATGATCTGAGGCAGATCCGGGCCACCAGGGCGTGATGATAAATCACCGAGAGAGTGTGAGTGAGTGTGTGTGTGTGTCTCCGAACAGCAGCCAGAGCGTATTTGCATGGGCATGGGCTTGGACAATCGAGACAATCGAGGCAATCGGCACCTCTGACTGGCTGGCTGCTAGCCCCGCCAGGTGACGAGGGCTAATAAGCCGGGGAGGCTTTCCGTCCTGGCCCTACGCTATCGCCTGCGGACGGGCGGGAGCTGTCTTATGGTCTCGAGCTTGGGGGCTCGTCACTGGGTGAGCCGAGCAGGCCCGACTCGACTCTGGGTGTCTGGATTACTGTGCCATGCTCATCGAGTTGAGCAGCCGAGTTGAGTTGAGGTTGGTGGTCATCAAGGTCAGGGGAAACGTTGTTTGG
Organism: Diaporthe humulicola; assembly: GCA_038088545.1. NCBI lineage: Eukaryota > Fungi > Ascomycota > Sordariomycetes > Diaporthales > Diaporthaceae > Diaporthe > Diaporthe humulicola. The sequence continues at coordinate 180,556 of JBBWSL010000107.1, forward strand.
TGTCTCCAGGATGCCTGTTCTTGAAGTGGAAGCGTGCCCCCAGCCGAGCTCTTACCTCCTGGGCTGGATTTGGGCTGGTCTTCCCGGCTTTGTGACGCGATACTGTCAATGAGGATCGGCTGGAGGGATCAGCCAGCCGGCCAGCGAGTGAGTGAGTGACAACCGTTTGATGGGACGGTCGACGGCCGACGGATATCGCTTGCACTGAGGTCAGGGAGTCAGGGAGTCCGCCGTTGGTGAAGTGCAGCCTGCAGCTTGGTATCGCTGGTTTGAACCGCGACGAGACATAATGCAGGGGACTGATATGTGCATTGCTTCTTCATGTCGTGATGGCTGCTCGCCGCTGCTGGTGGAATGTGCAAGTGAAGACTTGTCAACTTGTGATCAAGGGGTTGGGGGCGGTGGCAAGTTGGATCAGAACTATTTGGAAGGCGGAGGAGGTGGTGATGAATGACGATACTCGTATCTATTACTGTTGTGGACGATGAGATTCTGACGAAAGAACAGACGAGACGCACCACAGAAGACGTGCGCGTGGGGTTTGGCTGCACACTGCGGTACCTGCTGTATGGAAGCTACGAGGTACACCCTCCCGTGCCTCCCTCCTACCCAGCCTGATAAAGAGCGGCCAAATGCAGGCTGGACAGGTTCCAGGCCTGCCAGGCTTGCCAGGCTTGGGCCAGGACACGACAGGCACGATTGACAGCTCTTGCATGCCTAGCCATGCCTAGTGTGCCGCGCTAGCGCAGGCCCTTCGCGCGATGTGGGCCTAACAATTGCCACGGATCCAATCACAGACCGGTCGCATGCCCAGGTCCAGACCGTCGACGTCTGTTATGTAAGCCTCGGACACCGACAAGCTTTCGCACCGCCAGCCATGGCCAGCAGCAGCATGTGACAAGATAGCCTCTGCTCATCGCTCACCTGTCCTCCCTTGCCCGGTCCTGCATTGCCTATCTGTCTGTCCGTGCGTGCACTATTCCCTGCCCATCCCAAAGCTTCCCAAAAGAATTACAGATAGTTGATTTGAGAATGCAGAAAACTTTTATCATTGCCAATGCATTTTTGCCGCAGAAAAGTAGGTTGAAATGTCATGTTTCGACTTGGGACTCAGAAGTGGGTACCCATTGGGCGAAGGGCCATGCGACCTGCTATCGGGCCAATCAGAAGATGTTATCGGTCACTGACACACGACTGGCAGGAGTAGCGGGGAGGGGGAAGCCCTGCCTGCCTGTCTTCTAGGCCGTCCTGGCTGTACGGTGCATGTACTTTACCCACTGCCGTGCACTTGCAGAGGAAGGAAGCAGCTAGGTAACTAGCTCTTTCCCCATTGCCCGCGGTGGGTGTGGCCGTTTTCTCTCCCACCCACGGCAAGCAGCCCCATTCGGGGGTTTCTGGTCGATGTCAACTCCCGCCAGACATATTGACGGACAGACAGACCCCCTTGGAATGAGCTCAACAAATTACCGTGTGCAACAGGAAATCGGTCATCCATTCGTCATCCACTCGCTCACACAACATGCCTACTGGAAAATCTACGCCAGTATTGGGGTTTGTGATGAATGGGGTGGGCTGGCTCAGACTCGGAGGGGAGCAGCCCTGTCCTGTCTCAGATGGGGGCCCGATGGCGCCTTGCCCCATCAGGACTCGAAACAGGGCAATTCACGCCCACGTTGAGATTGAGATTGGGCCCCAAACACTGCAAGGCACCCCTTGCAGTGGTCGGCAATTTTTCAGCCCTTCGTTGACAACAAGTTAATAACGACCTGCCAGCTTTGCAAGACTGCAACTGCAACTGCAACACACACACGCTTGTCCCTGTCCGTCCGTTGTCGAGACGCGCAAACTGGCTGATCTGGATGCGATTCGATAGGTCTGCATGGCTAGTACCTGTCTGGGTGAGTGATATTACTGCACAGCCGACGACACCCCGCTTGACGCGAACCGCGAGAACACGAGGCGAGGACTCCGGTCTGTCCCGCATCCGCCCGAGACTCGCCCACATGCCCTCACAGCAGAGCAGGCGGGGCAGAAATACACAGAAACTGGGAGGAGGAAGAAGGCACAGGAGACGCCTCGAGGCCGACAGAGAGACCAGGACAGGGCGGGGATAAGCTTTCCTAACCCTGTGGTGATTCGCCGGTCAAGCGGACTGGCGGGTGCTAGCAAGTCTGGTAGAGGATGGCTTGGAGGGGACCGGTGAGACATGAAGTGTGTAGTGTATCCTGCTCTGATTGCGCCGTTCGATAGGCGAGTTGCACAGGGGGGGCATGGCGGGCAAAGCAGCACACCCACCAGAGACACATTCATCTCATATCTCACCGAGGCACAATGCATGCCCTTCCACGCATCGCGCATCGCACCGCATCGCATCATCCCACTTTCCTGGGGCTTTCCTCTCTTCCTCCTCTCCTCCTCTCGTTTTTTGCTTCTTCCTTTCGTTTTTGCTTGTTTGTTTCTGACAAAATGCCGAGGCCCACATGTCAGCATGACATTCGACCGTCCTTGGCCACGAGCCCCGGAGTGGGCAGGATGGATGAATTGGACAAACGGACGAGAGAATGAATGGCTAAATGCAAAAGTGGATCCGGCGACTTGTCCCGCAGGCGCGGGAATGTCAGGTATGGGGCCGCTGCACACTGACCATGGTTAGCCTAGGCACAGCACGGAGTAACCCACCTTTGCCCACCCCCCCAGGGACCAAGATTTCAATGCACGTACCAGCCCAGCCGGCTACCACATTGTATCTACTGTGTGTGCAGACTA